>JARUPW010000290.1:106579-130950 GCA_029817735.1 Melastoma sanguineum | reverse complement strand
GATCCGAACGGCGACTTGTACCGTGTGTTTGTTCCAAATAGCGATCTTGAGTGATTTGGAAATCTTTTGACGTTTTGGGTGTTGAGGCAAAGTCGCCTTAAGAATAGCGTGTTTTATTAAACCACAGAATTTTAAATCATAGCGACTTTGCCCATGTTAACAATCAGACTTGCAAATTCAAAGTCACCGTGAGGGACAATGACTTAGGAGCGGAATTCAGTAATTTTATAACTCGAACCATATTTCACAAATTATCTTTTCCGACTTACCGTGAGGAGTACATAACTCCGTCGTTGAGGCCATCAAGGCCTCGGTTAAGAATTGTTCTTCAAAGAATTATCAATCAATTCGGTTATGGAGGTGGAAGGAAAGTCACATGAATAGATGGTTATTTGTTATTATTATAATATCAATATTTTGCTTTATTATTTGTGCTTGCCGTGTGATTAGAAGACAAATGGTTGTGCGAGGAGTTCAATTTGTCATCTTCTATCTTCCCTTACGTCATGTCCCTATTCTTTAAATTTATCTTTTAATCAAATTGTTATTTTTGAGATCTCTAATGTTTTTTATGATGTGTTTTATGAGATATTAATCTCTAACCTTGTTCTAGCCATAGATCACAAGATAATCGATCACTATTCATTATATTTATCACACGCTATAAGAATCTGATTCGTCCCATCGGATAAAGATTTCGAACGAGGATTCCCCACCCCCGATAATCCGATGTGCCCCTAAGGTGAGTGTTTGTTCGGGATCAATGCATATATAGGTCGGGACACATCTAGTGGGGTTAACCCCGCTACAATTTCAATAGTTTAGATGAAGTGGTATGGATAGATGAGCGACCTAAAATTTTGAGGGCATTGGAGATCCTTTCCTAGATGTAATACCCCAAATGGAAAAAAGTAATAAATTGTGGCAATCAATAAATTTGCAATCGGGCAATTAGAAAAAATTAAAAAAATTAATTCATCAAAAGTTTTTAAGAAAAAAAAGAAATCAAAAGTGGAGAATTTGTGACAGAAACGATCGTCTCCTATCAAGTAGAGGACGAACCTAGACATTTTTTTTACCCTTCATACAATCTCTAATTAGACAATAATCACACGTAAAAATCATCATGATCTCTGGAATCTCTCCTTCCTCAGAAGACAAATCCTCCCCCTCCTCTTCGACAAAGATTATCAGAGATTCTCCTTATCCACATTCAGACATTATAAGACACAATTCCAATCAGACGTTCACTTCAGACGTTCCACCCTCTGAGAAATCAGAGAGTGACCTTTAGACAATTCTCGGAGAAAAATTCTCCAGAGACAACGAGGGCAACTCCTCTAGGACATAAATCGGAGCCAAGGACTCTCCCCCACTAGTGCTAACGAGCAAGGCCTCCAAACTCAACCGTCTTATTCCAGCCAATACTCTCCTCCCCGGCAATCCCGGGGCGAGGAAACCCCTCGGTGAGTTTTCAGTCTCACTCGTGCAACTCAATAAGTGAATACCCATGACGTCCGTTACACTAACCGCATTCTTTCTACTCGTGTTTTGGTGTTAATTTGATGAACACACCGTTATTCATGAGTTCGGGATAGTTGGAGGCTGGAAATCGCGAAAGACGACGTCGGCAGTCCGCTCTCCAGGGCGCTGCTCTTCTGCCCAGCGACAGAATCAAGCTTGGTCAGGTCCATTATCTTCCTTTCTCTCTTCTGGTTGCGTGGATAGCTTACGCGCATAAATCGAGCGTGTATAGCCTGAATTATGACTGATTCTTGGGATATAGTGTGCTGGAACTTTGCTGTAGTCTTGCTTGATGTTTTTTATGTATAATTTCTTTTTCATTGCACGCGAATGAATTTATTATTAGCTCTTTAGCTTCCTTTCTCAACGGAACAATTCTTCTGTTGACATCTTCCAAAAGCATTTACATGAAGTTTTTGGTCGTTCAATGTTGAAGAGCGAAGCTGCTCTGTTTCGTGCATCCGGGAAGCATGGGCATTCAGGTGAGATCCAATGTTAGATCCACTTTCTATTCACTCGTGGGATCGGGCGCGTCCGGGGGGGACCCCATGGCTCCTCGTCTCTCGAGATCCATACACCCCTTCATCAGTGTATGACAGCTATTCTCGAGCACAGGTTTAGGTTCAGGCCTCGAATGGGAAAAAAAAAATGGAGCACCCTAACAACGTATTCTTCACAGACCAAACTAATCGCCCCTTTCATTCTGGACATAAATGTACATTCGAGCCTTTTTTTATGCTTTTCCCGGAGGTCTGGAGAAAAGCTGCAATCAACTTGGCTATAAATAACTCACTCTTTCTCGACCGCCAGTCACAAACCCTCGGATCAGTGCAATGGGAATGTGTCTATTTATCTTATCTCTTGGATAATGGCTAGGCAGGTTTTTGAAAAGGATCTGTTAGAGTGGTGTGGGGTTTGGACAGTAGGTCTCTTAACGCCTTAACTTTTTCTTCTCATGCGGAGTATTTCAACAAAGATTACGTCTTTCGCAGAGTATTAGCAGCGGTAAGCATAGAGATGGGGTGCGGGTGAACTAGTAGCTAGGCACTTGGTTCACGAGACCGAGATGCTTTCGCTTCAAGCCTACAATAACGGGATATACCCGCGAGTCTGTGGTGACGTGTCGTCGGAAGGAATGTAATGCCGCCTCCCCTCCTCGCAGTCAATAAAGCAGAACACAGATATATTCTCGCTCCTCTCACTTTGTTATTCTCTATCCCCAGTGGTGGTTTACAGTGATCCGATCAGCCGATGCAGGCACAAATAGCCACACACAATTTACTTCCTCGGCGAATGGTTCTCTTGTGTGGTGAGTTCCCATGAAGTCATGGTCCCCAGCTTGCAGTATTCGCTCATAGACTGAAAAACTGCGAAATATTATGACAGATTACTGAAGAAAGTGAAAATCACTGGACTCCTTTCACTCGCCTCGATGTGCTCCATCTGGTCTATGAACAAGGTCGCGACCTCACGCTCACTCTCTACCGCTCTCGGTCAAGTTATGAGTCTCCGCCTTGCATTGGGTCTTTGGCGTTGTCTTTTTGACTGTCGGTATCCCCACTTATGTCATCCAGAATGTCTAGATCTTGTCTCCACGGCGCGACACATCTTTTTTAGATTGGAGTGGCGAGGTGTGAGATGTTACCTATCGATCATTTGTACTGAACACTTGGCAAGGATGGCTCAAGGCAGTTTTGCGGACCACTCATGTGCCACGTATTTCGTAAGATCACACATTTCTAACGAGGTAGGGACGGTATTTAAGTAATTTTAAAAATTCACTCAAACCTTGTTTCACAAATATTTTTCCGAACTAACCGTAGGTAGTTACAATCCTCGTCGGCGACCTGCCACGTCACCTGCCTCGACATTTCGAGTATGCACGGGCATATTATTTCATACTATTATTAAGGTACAAGTCACGCCCTTAACATATAGGTACACACTCATCTTTTTCTACCGCACAAGAAACAGATGGTATACTTAATAATTCAATTTAAGTTTGAAAGCTAGTTTAAGTCGGAAAAATCAGTTTACTAGCTCTTACATTTGTAACATGGGAAAATGAGGTGGTGTTTGCTCCAAAAAATTTGTTATTGTTTAACGGGCGTTGGACCCGTTCCTGGAGTCCAGCCGAACTCGTATTAATGTTTTACGGGTGTTGGACCCAATTCGGATTTTGGACCCGAACTCTTATTGGTTGATTAGGAAACCATCAAGAATGCGACAATAATCCTAATGGGCATATAGCACGCTCATCCACATCCAGTTATTTAGATCAAAGGGACGGGGAAGGGCGGTGACTGCGGGCCCGTAGCCCATTAGAAGTGAGAATTTAAAATGTTTTGGGGAGGCCCGCGCCTCCCCTTCATAACTTAAAATATGGTTGAGGCCGCTTCAAATTTTCGGATCCATGGTTTTTCGGCCGCGGTAGATCCGATCAGACATGGTTTGTTACGCGTGCCTTCAAGTAATCTTCGAAATTTGAGGTTGAATCTCCCAAAAACGCAAGTGTGAGGTACAAGGAATGTAAATACATGAAAGAAACAAGAGACTCTTCACGTAAGCATCAATCCAAAACACAGTCAAAACACGTTGAAATATCATGAAATTAGTGTTTAATTCCCTAATTTAAAGAAGAAGGCGACTGTGTGAATTCTTTGGTCGCATAATCGCCATGAAATTTTAGGATTCGAGATTCCCGGGAAGGCAGTGAGCTGCCGGATGAAATTGGAAACAGCTTGCACGGTTTCCAGAAAACTCATCCAAATCCAGAGCAAAACACGTCGAGAAATTATAAAACCAGCGTCAAAGGGGGACATGTCTCTACAAACCATTTGGGCATACAGATGATAGAAAGTTTTGGGAATTAGATTTTTGGGGACAGCAGTGTGCTGCCTGGCGGAGCAAGAGGCTGCTCGCACATTTGTCGTAAAAAACGATCCGACACGTTTAAAAATCTCTAGAACTAGAACAGGGACACGTCTGTGCAAATCATTTGGTCGCACAGTTAACAGGAAATTTCAAGGAATCAATTTTTCGTGACAGCAGTGTGTTGTCGTGCATAACAAGAGACTTGAAAGAAAAATAGAAAAAGATAAAGATAGAGATGACCACACTTAATATTGGGATGTGATTACATGCCAACATTGGGATTGAAGATTGATGATTCAAAAACATTGGGAAAGGACAAATAATAACACTGAATAATGATAATTATGATAACAATTAAGCATCTATCGATGTGACTTTCCCCCACCACCCCACATGAACAATTAAACATTAGAGACACGTTTATGGTTTAGTTTGTAAGTCGGATAATTTTTTACTTTTTGTCATGTGTTTTGAAAAGTAAATTCGAGATAAAGATGTTTAAATCAAAGAACCTCAATATTGATTAATGTGGACTAGTCATCCGACTATATGATCCACTTCTCACGTTGTCGAATCCATGAATTTTGAAAAAAAAACATACTAAAAAACTTTTAAAAAATAATTAATTTTAAATACCTACTTGTTTCTTTATTAATATACTGGCTTAAAAAAAAAGATTTTAAAATTTAACTGGTGATGTTGATCACAAAGTTTATTGATGTTTTTATTAAAAAATTTTAGAGAGATAAATTCCCCCGTTACCATAGAAAAACAATCCCATTTGTCGGGTAACACTATCAATCACACCTTATTAAAGCTGGATTTATCATGCTTTCTGCTGCTCCTGTGTCAATGAAAGCAATGGCCTGGACTGGCCTATGGTACTTGGAAAAGTATATTTGTACCTTTATGTGAGGAGTAACAGCTGTTGCTGCTATCAGGGGAATTTTAGTATCTTCTTCTTGGATTTGGTTATTCCAGACTATTGATGATTCGAACTCCTCTTGTTCTGTAGCATCAGTGGTTGATTCACAAGATGGAACTCTTCTTGTATAAGTGCTTATTATTGGAAACCTATTTGGTTCATTTGCCGGATATGCCGTGACTGAGGTGAAGGCATAGATTCCTTTAGCATCTTCATCTTCTAACCTCAAGTCTGAATCTGAAACAGAGTCTTCGTAATTTTCAAGACAGCAGACTGTGAGTGAAGAGGGTTCATCTTCTATAGAGAAGACTGATTCGACATCATCATCTTGTAAAGATATTCCAGTGATCTTTTCAATTTGTGCAACGAACCTCTTTTGTTTTTTTGGGCAAGACTTGGCAAAATGTCCTGTCTTATTGCAAACAAAACATTTGTTAGATTTTCTATCTGGAATTCTTTTCCTTTTAAATCGGAGATATCGTTTCCAACGTCTTGGAGCAAAGTGCCTTTTGGACTTCCTGAACCTGTTGTTGTTCTGGACTCGGTCTGGCTTATATCCAAACCGTTTTTTTTTTCTTTGATCTGATGCCTGTAAGTTCGGAACAGTTACACAAATCTTGTTTTGTGCATTTAATTTGGTACCTGGAGGTTTTTCGGCAAGCAACGTCAAGTCTCTTGTCTTGTTTGAGAAATCCCCTGATAATGTCTCTCCTTTGGCAAAGTTCTGTTAATGCCAAATGAATTGCTTGCTGTATTTGTCCTACGGTAAGGTCTGTTACCTTCAGGTTTTTTGCTATTAGCTCCTTTTCTACCAAAGACGAAATAGGGTTAGGAACTGAGGATAAAAAGACTGGTTTTAAGACATTTTCTCTGTCAAGATTCATGAACAAATAAACCATTCTTTTAAAATGCTTCTCCAGATCTCTCTTTGTGAATGAACAGCATCTTCTTTGGAAAAATTCCTTTCGCATATCTTCAATGAGATTATCTGTGCTTCCAATAAAATGGGTATGAATATGAGCTAAAAAATCCTGAAACTCAAGGCTCATCAATTGTATCTGAATTGGTTCTGAAAAAAGGTGCCACCATGTTTGAAGTATTCCTGTAAATCTGGTAGTTAATTCTGAAAGTATATCAGCTGAGGAAAAAACCGTTAACCTTTTATGCAGACACCAAGCATACATATCCTTAAGTCTTTGGGGCCATCTTTTCAGGGGAATATCATCTAATGAAAACTTCAAAGTACTATGTGTTTCTCCCGTATTTCGGCGAGGTCTTTGTTCATTCATGGATTGATCGGAGAAGCTTTCTTCTTCCGGTTCATCCACCCTGGGACCTGTATCAGCCATAAAAACTTGGGGAAAACTGGAATCTTCTATACCTGAATCTGTCTCTGTTGTTCTTAAACTCGAGTCAGATGACTGTTGTGATTCCTCTGAAGAACTATCAATATCCTCATTAGGCAGATTTGTCATAAAAATTTGAGAGGATATCTGAATGTCAGATCTGTGATCAAATGCAAAATCTGTGAAATGTTTCATGGTGCTATCTGTAGAATATTTATCAGATTCTTGTTCTGTATATTCTTCTGACGGGGTCTGAATATCTGAATCATCTAAGCGTACTGTATTCAAAGAAGAAGTTACCCAGTTTGGTAAAGAAACCTGAGGGTTTCTGTAGAATTCTTTGTCTCTGATTAGTAGCTGTTGGGTCCGTATTGGAGAACTTGAGGAACTTGGGGGACTTGGTGATCGTCGTCGATGAGAAGAGCCTGTGTGTTTCTTCTTTCCTTCACGGATTTCTTCTTGCTTTCTATCTTTCTTTTGTTGTTCATTTATCAAATCTCTTATCTCAGCAATATCCTTTTTTCCCCGTTCTCCGAAGAAACTATGTCCTCGTATCTGTTCCTGAATAGAAGGTTGGGAAATAGGTTTTCCAAAATTTAGGAAATATGAGATTACCGGTTTCGAAGGGATGCTTTTATCCTCGATGGCCTTGATCTGTCGTTTGATCCTTGCGATCTCTTCATCTGGATCAGACCTGAAATATGAAGGGAACTTACCCTTTTCAAAATTGTCTAATTTCTTCTGCAAGGTCTTGAGTACTTCTGTTGTTCTTTGGTGCTGGTCATCTAGTTTTTCATGCAGTCTTCGTTCAGAAACCTGCAAATGGTCTTGCACCAATGTAATCTTATTGCAAATTGTTGTTAAGGCCGTATTTTGTGATAGTGCATTTTGGCTTTGCCAGTTGAGCACTGTTTCAGCAACACTATTTTTTGTAGTGTGTCCATCCCTGTCTACTGCAGTTGGAATAGGGATTTTGCAGCATATCGAACGTTGTTGACCGTATGTTCTTCTGTAGACGGGAAAGCAAAACCTGATTGTTCCATCATCATGATTGCCAGTGGAGGTGAATCGACCATCTGGAATGGTTCCTTTTGTATTGATTCCAAGGCGCACATTGTGGCATGTTTAGGTGGTGTTGTCAATGGTTCAGGAATCATTACTTTCTCAGGTTCTGGTTTCTGGGAAGGTCTCGTGATAACCTGTTCCAAAGGATGTTTTCGTTGCAATTTGACAATAGGTTTGTAACAAGGGAGTACCTTATCTGGCCTTTTGAGTGGTCTTTTCTGTTTGGCTATATCCATGAGATATTGCCATTCTCCATAAGTCTGCTTGGGAGATGTAACTTTAATAGCAGGAGCTTGTCTTGGTGGCTCATTATAGTCATCATCGTTGTACGCGCGCCTTCCGGCCTAGCACGCGCGCGGCGGTTCGGACGATCCGAGTATCCGGGCCCGCTCCCCAAGAGTCTTCCGGTCGGCGTCGCAACTCGAGTGTCGAACGTTGCAAAAAAGACTAGGGTGGTCCCTCCTTCGATTCCTGATCGGGTCTGCCCAGACTTTTCGCCAATCGTCTCCATACTCCTTAAGAGGCGACGAGCGAAAAGAAGCGCATGGCCCGAAGAGGAAGCTTCGGGATGTTCTAGGAGCGGCTCGTGTCGCCATCACCTATCGAAAATGACTTCGTAAAAAAAAGGGTGGTTATTTAACTTAGGTAAACTATTACGGAGTCGCCACCGACTTAGTTTTTTAAAAGCTTGGTTTAAGTCGGAAAACCAGAGTAGGATTCGGGGATTCCTAGTTAGTAACTCTTACATTTAAACATGCGAAAATGTGGCGTTTGCTCCAAAAGGTTTGCTTTTAGTTGACGGGTGTTGGGCCCGATCCAGGAGTGGGTCGGACTCTTATTGACGTTTTAACGAGCGTTGGACCCGAATTTAGGTTTGTTTGATTAAAAAAATCAACACACGACGTATAACCAAAGGCCTAGGCATGCGTACACCCACAAGCAAGTATTTAGATCAAAAGGGCGGGAAAGGGTGGTGATTGCGGGCCTATACACTTGGGCCCGCAATCCGTTACATGTGGGCTCAAATAAAAATTCGAGGAGGCCCACACCTCCCCTTTGTACCTTTTATTGAAGGTTGGGGCCGCTTTGTCTTCGAGCCCGCGGTTTTTAGGCCGGAATGGATCCACGCGGTTTGATACACGCGTCTTCGAGTTGGTCTTCGAAGTTTTGGAGTTGATCTTCCGAAATTGCATGCTCAGTGCACATGCAAAATAAAATGTAAGTTTGGTTAGTTTTGTCGAATTTGAATGAAATTTAATTAAACCAAGTAAAGTAAGGCATGTCTTACCGTGTTGATTGAGGTTGCTCAAATCGAATGCACGTTGTCGAAGGCATCCGTAGAATCTCATTGCATTTTCGATACAAAACAACAAAGAAACGGATGGACAAAAATGCGAATTAACAATATACATATCGATGCAAATTTTAAGACGAGTAAGTGCAGATACTAAAAGGAATACTTGATTTATCAAATCAAGTATGGGGCCATTGTGGGTACTGCGCCGTCATTGGGGGGGCGCCGGAAAAGGGAGCTGCTGGACCAGGAGGATGCCGGGGACGCGGTTGCCGCTGTTGGATCTGATGGTAGCAAAGCGAGGAAGAGGCGGGAGGGGCGAGGAGCTGCTGGGAAGTGAGCCCGCCACCGCCTGATCTGTAAGCGCAGGGGAAGATGGGTCTGCCACCGTCAAGTCCGGTCGCTGTCGGTTCTGGCGAGGCTCGGGATTTGGGTGTCGCCATGTGGGTTAGAGCAGTGGTGGCTGATGATAGAGGTGGGCACGAGAGCATCCAGAGGAGAGGAGACGTCGGGTGCTACTGCCGCAAGACTTGGAGTCGACCGTCGCCGAAGGGAACACCAGAGAAGACCTTGGTCGCCGCCGTCCTGGACCTGGGAATATCGGGGAGGAAGTGGGTCGTTGCTGGTTTTGTTAGGTTGTGTTCAGGCTTAATTCTGACGCTGTTTTAGGTGCGGGACGGTGACAGCGGGGGCTGGTCGCGGATTGTGACGGCGACAACGGACGATGAAATCGAGGCGTCTTGGATCATGCTGGAGTCGATGAGACTCTGCCCACCTTGGGTTGAGAATCAGATGGTTCTCGGAGAAGACGCTGGCTGTCATTGTCGAAAGGACAAATCGAAGTATGGGGACGACTGAATCTGTGGTCGCTGGGGTCGATCGAAGCGTCGGTTAGCAGTGGGTGGTGTGGCGTTTAAAGCTTCCGTCGGTTAGGGAAGTAAGAGGAGCTGTAGTCGCTGATGTCGACCTTCTGTACTGATGGAGGTTAGGAGATTTCGACTTCTTCTCTCCCTGTTATTCCTGCACAGGTAAATAACTCATTAAAATATAAAGCGACTTCTCGCAATGCTGATGTGCAGCCGCGAGAAGTTTAGGACATCCATCCTTATCGACGACGAAAACACTCAAGCTCAGAGGAATTTGCTACTCTTCCAAGGAGATCGTCATGGTTGTCGGGGTGGACTTATTCCTCGTTGCTGGTGTTGCTACTCGATGTTGAGCGGAACTTGATGATGTTCGGGATCGCTAGCAGCTTTGGTGGAGGCTTGGGCTGATGACGGAGGATTTCCCCATTACTGCTGTCGAACCTACCTTGGGGTTGCTACGCTGTGGAATGAACGTCTGAAGGTGGTCGAAGGGATGTCCGTCCGTCCCCCCCCTTTTTCTTTTTTTCTTTTTTATGGCTGATTTATAGCAGTCATGAGAAAAATCAGCCAGGGGAATCGTTTGGAACCGATGTTGGTTACGAAATCTATTTTCGTCATCAAGTCGGAGCATTGAAGGCTATTGAAGACAAGGTGAATTTCGAATGGCATTGAGAGCTTCCGTTCGTCATTGTCTTGGTTAACGAATTTGGGAATTTGGGGTATTTACATTTGCCCTTCTATGTGAGAGAATCTGATAAGGTTTTCTCGCAAAGATATCATGAATACCCAAAATTGATAAATTTTGACCTTGATGGACCCTGCACCTTGGAATCTCATCAGGAAAGTAGTTAGATATGAAATCTCGTGAAATACAGATATAAGCAAATGACACCTATGCATATCATTTTAACTAAAATTATTCCCAAGTGAGAACAAGAGAAGGGATTTTGACTTCTCTCACGGTTCGCTCTTATTTTTAGAAGCTATCTCAGTTGGATTTTAGAATTCCTTTGACTTGGATGCTCATCTACTAGTCGAAGGAGGCTTTGCCTGTGTTGTAATGTGGCTTTGGCATAAGGCTATTAGATAGAGAATCTGAATTTGTCGTTTTGAATGAATGAGTCTAAGGACCTCATCGGAAGCTGTTGTACCATAGAGGTCCCACCGTCCAAGCGAATTCTCCATCTACCGGACAGCAGGCCCGTTGAGACGTGCCGTTGGGGATTGATGGTCGATCCACTAGAGCTTTGGAAATCTGTTTTGGGAGTGTCTTCTCCTCGTTTTGTCCGAGATAGCACCTTCGCTTTTGCGGCCATTCATGTCGGCCATGGTGCTTTAATTTGTTCTTTTGTTTTCTTTTTGCGCTTTGCTTTTGACGACCTTGGTCTTCCCGCTGAGTTTGCTCTTTCTTCGCTTTCATGCAGGGATTTGCCCCATTTTATTTCTTTTCCTTTGCTTTGTTGAAGACGCCTCCTTGGGAAATTATTTGAAGATGCTCTGTCCTTGGGAGCGACTCGACTGGGGTGCGCGTCCGTTGATGGTGCCTCTTCACTTGAACCTTAAGGAAGCGTCGCCTCTATGGTCCATTGTTTCCGGTTTCTTACTACATGATCTCCTTTTAACCTCGAAGTGAGGTGGCCTTTAAACTCGTTTGGAATAGTATATATAAAGAAACTCCAAATTTGTCTCGAAAGGGGTTAGCAATGGTCAATTTTTGTATTTACGATAGAGAAGAAATGCTCGATCTTATCCTAGTTTGAGAATCTTTTGTCAAAGGATTC
Organism: Melastoma sanguineum; assembly: GCA_029817735.1. NCBI lineage: Eukaryota > Viridiplantae > Streptophyta > Magnoliopsida > Myrtales > Melastomataceae > Melastoma > Melastoma sanguineum. Next base: position 119,275 of record JARUPW010000290.1, on the reverse strand, counting down.
GTTGTCCTCCCGAATCTTTGCGTGTGAACCCTCATAGTGTTTGCACTCATCACTCAGGGGTAGGTGTTTAGGAGTAGTTTGCCTTCTCCGTTCTCGCTCAGAAGCATTCTCTTTATCCAAAAATCTTTTCGAATTGTATGCAAATGGACACACAAATGCTTAAATAGGTTCAAGTACGCAAACCTCTTTGGAGACTTCATATTAAAGTGATGTTCTTGTGTAAGCTTCGTGAAGAAAGTGTTTGTACCTTCATGCCCCAGTCATGTTCTTAAAACGGCTTTCACAAGACCACCCACGACTTTGCCAGTAGTCTGTATCGTACTGTGCGGTTGCCCAAGTGCCTACACAGTTGACAACGAACGGAGACGGAGTTAGCTCATATACTTCACCTCTTGTTTGGGTGAATAATAATAAAGTATAGTATCCGCTGGGGAAATGAGATGGATATATCCATCTTGATAATCGGTGTAACAGACCCTAATGTGGGAAAATGAAGGCATGACTCCATCTGGAGAATGATAAGAAATCTTGTTAGAGAGTAGTGTAGATGATACTCCCTTTCGATATGATCATCTTTAGTGACAACAAAGGCAATCTCGAAGCCTTGGCTCGAAATTTTCCACCCGACCGCCCGCGCCTTTGTCTGTAATGCAGGATGTTCATGTGCCTACACTCGCCAAAGGGCGGAATCAAGTAAGCTCATGTAACTTGTTCCGACAAGAAAGTATTAAAATTGGATTAACACTCCCTTTTCATGTTGCTTCGTCAGTGCGTCTTCGTCCGATGGAGTCGAAGGATTGGCGAAGCCCTACTCATGCCTTATGTTTGTTGTGTAAGGTTGTTCTTGTACCTAAGAGACAACAGCGAGAAAACAAGTGAATTCATGTAACTTGTTTTCATTAGAGTAGAAACGAAATTTGTTCATGTAATTTCGCATATACAAAAGGTAAAGTAGAGTCTTGGTACTTCCCTTTTTGTTTCGCTATTGCGTCTTCGTCCGATGGAATCGAAGGATTAACGAAGCTGCGACAAGACTTTGGCTCGCTTTGCCACCCTGCCACCCTCGCTTTTGTCATAGGAGTTCTGTTCCATTCGTGTGAGGAGCTCATGTACCTGCTCACGAGACAAATGATATAATCGAAATTAACTCATGTAATCTCATTTAGATTGGTAAGGGGAATTATGATTATATAATTCTCCCATTTTCTGTATATTGTGCCCCAGTTTTGGGGATTGAAAGATGTTTGTTGATGAAGGGTGCTTTAAAGCTTCTGTTTGGGATGTCACCATCCACATTCAATATCTGCCGAGGATGTTCATGCACTCCCTTTCGTGTATGTCGTCAATGATCATTGCCCCTGTTGACTCTACGAGGATTTCATGTGCGTCGATCTGTTTTGCAGCTTTGGCTCTAAAGTTTGTGGTTTGTGTTCATTGTCTGCGCATGATGTCCGTGTACCTACGAGACAAGTATGGAGAATAAAATAAGTAAGCTCGTGCAACTTATCTTCTTTTGTAGAGAAAGTATTAATTTCGAAACGAATACTCCCTTCATGCGTGTCATTGTTTTGACAACGAAGGCTATTTCGAAACTTTGGTTCGAAACTTTTCCACCCTGCCACCCTCGCCTTTGTCGTCTATCTAGAATGTTCATGTATCTATAAGACAAGCCGAATGGCAAAACAAGTAAGTTCATATAACTTGTTTTGCAAAGAAAACGTTTCTTAAGGAACATATACTCCCTTTCATGTTATTTATTGTTTTGTCAACTAAGAGTTATCCAAGACTGCTCAGGCTCGCCCCATGATAGCTTGAAGATATGCCCCAGGATCGCTTAGAGATATGTCGAGGATCACTCGGAGATTTGTCCCAGGATTGGTCGGAGATATGCCCCAGGATCGCTCGGAGATGTCACAGGATTGTTCTCGTGTTGCCGTCGTCATTGTTTTGCTAACGAAGGCTGTTTCGAAACTTTGGCTCGAAACTTTTCCACCCTACCACCCTCGCCTTCGTCGTCTGCCTAGGATGTTCATGTACATGTAATCCGTCGTTTTTTGGAAACGAAGACTTCTCCAGGATTGCTTGGAGTTTTGCCCCAATATTGCTTGTCTGTTTCGGATGCTCGTCGATTGTGTATAACGGTTCTCTCTGATAAGATGATTGAATCCGGTTGAATACCCCAGATGTGCAAAGTTGATAGCTCTTTGTGGTGCACGTGGGCGATGACCGCAACTGTGGTGGGCGGGCTAGGGGATTGGCCGCACATGTGCTGGGCCGAGGTGCTTGTTTCTTGTCAATGCGTGAGGCGGTGACTGACCTTCTCCTACTAATCGAAGTATACATCGTCGTTTGGTAGACATCATGTTCGTTGGTGTTGGTAAGCTATTGTGTGAGCCCCAAACGAGTCATCTTGTACTTGTTCGCTGCCAATTGAAGAATCTGGTCCATGTTCATATTTTTGTCGTGGGGATGCCTTGGATCCGGCAAGACAGTAAGGTTGAATCTTTGTATACGTTAAGTGATTGTATTTGGAGGTTGATTGCTCGCAGGCGTCCTGATCTCGCAATGTCGTTGTGAATGTTGGGTTTTGCCCCTTGTGATGGATTGTGCTATTGAGTTGTAAGCTGGCGAATTGCCCCTGTTTTGGAATGATGTTTATGTTGGTGCCGAAGTTGTAGCGACTGATGATTATGGGTGTGATGTTCCCGTGGAGTGGCATCTTAGCATGTCTGTGAATGTGCGTTCGCCTTTAGCTCCGATTTTAACTGTGATTGGTCGATGAGATATAACTCCCTTGGGTTTTTTCAAGTTGTTGTAGATTTGGCTTTAGGCTTGGCAATCGTTGAGGAATCCTTGGTCTTCATGTCGTTGGACATACGATTTTGGGCCTTGGTATCCGTCGAGCATCTTTGGTCTCCATGTTGTTGCATGTACTATGGTAGCCATCGAGTAATTTGTAAGTTTCATGTCTTGCCCCTAGTCCTTTTCGAAGAGCCATGTTGGAGAATTAAACCTCGAAAAGGAAACGTAGAGAAGGGATTGTATTAGTACCGTGTAACAAAGTGCTCGATGCATGATACGTTTGTGATGTTGTATAATCACATTCGTGTATGCTTGGGAGCATGCATTACATAAATGCTATTTCAAATGAAATATAGTAATGCAATGAAACAGGTACTACAGCTGATTTGTTAATCGAAAACTGTAACCAGACATATATTCATGTAGTTGCTTAAATGTATAAATGCAATAAGCAGTAATAGTGAGTAGAGAAGGCAGAAATGAAGGCCTTTAAAGTCCATGTAATAAACCGAGCCAACTGCAAAATGAGCAATGTTAGTTCACAGTTTATCGCAAATAAGGCGTACCTGGCACTTGTCCCTACACATGTAGCAATCACTCAGTAACAGACAAATGCACGTGCGGCGTCTGGTACCTATAGTGAGCAACCAATTCTAGACTCGGATGAATGCTTCTAAACCTCCCTCGGACTAAGGGAGGCGGGGCCCCAGCCAAAAACCATACCGTAAAGAGCAGCAGGCTGGGCCTCTCGGTGACCCCCCTAAAGATCCTAGCCCCGGGTTCGGGCACACCTAGAAATGCCTAGTAAGCAGTAAACGAACACAACTATGAGAGTAAACAAAAGGCACCTAGCCAAGCAAGTACATGCACAAACAAGAACTCCCTTCCGCATGTGGATTAAAAATGTAAGAGCGTTCGAAAGGAATCCACATGCAGATTTCCCCAGCGGAGTCGCCATCCGGGATGTACGCGCGCGGCGGTTCGGACGACCCGAGGAACCGGGCCCGCTCCCCTAGAGTCTTCCGGTCGGCGTCGCAACTCGAGTGTCGAACGCTGCAAAAAAGACTAGGGTGGTCCCTCCTTCGATTCCTGATCGGGCCTGCCCATACTTTTCGCCAATCATCTCCATACTCCTTAAGAGGCGACGAGCGAAAAGAAGCGCATGGCCCGAAGAGGAAGCTTCAGGAGGTTTTAGGAGCGGCTCGTGTTGCCATCACCTATCCAAAATGACTTCGTAAAAAAAAGGGTGGTTGTTTAACTTAGGTAAACTATTACGGAGTCGCCATCCACTTAGTTTTTTAAAAGCTTGGTTTAAGTCGGAAAACCAGAGTAGGATTCGGGGATTCCTAGTTAGTAGTTCTTACATTTAAACATGCGAAAAGGTGGCGTTTGCTCCAAAAGGTTTGCTTTCAGTTGACGGGTGTTGGGCCCGATCCAGGAGTGGGCCGGACTCTTATCGACGTTTTAACGAGCGTTGGACCCGAATTTAGGTTTGCTTGATTAAAAAAATCAACACACGATGTATAACCTAAGGCCTAGGCATGCGCACACCCACAAGCAAGTATTTAGATCAAAAGGGCGGGGAAGGGCGGTGATTGCGGGCCTATACACTTGGGCCCGCAATCCGTTACATGTGGGCTCAAATAAAAATTCGAGGAGGCCCGCACCTCCCCTTTGTAACTTTTATTGAAGGTTGGGGCCGCTTTGTCTTCGAGCCTGCGGTTTTTAGGCCGGGGTAGATCCACGCGATTTGATACACGCGTCTTCGAAGTTTTGGAGTTGATCTTCCGAAATTGCATGCTCAGTGCACATACAAAATAAAATGTAAGTTTGGTTAGTTTTGTCGAATTTGAATGAAATTCAATTAAACCAAGTAAAGTAAGGCATGTCTTACCATGTTGATTGAGGTTGCTCAAATCGAATGCACATTGTCGAAGACATCCGTAGAATCTCATTGCATTTTCGATACAAAACAACAAAGAAACGGATTGACAAAAATGCGAATTAGCAATATACATATCAATGCAAATTTTAAGACGAGTAAGTGCAGATACTAAAAGGAATACTTATCTATCAAATCAATAGAAGTCACGTGAATTTTGATAATTTCAACAAATCTAAAAAAAAACATTAACGCATGCCCAGGCAACATTCAAAGTGAATAGTATTTAATCAATAATAAAAAACATTTAACAATTAAAAAAAAGAAAACTTACCTGGCTGAAAGGGGGAAGGAAGGAGGAAGGCCTCGGTCATTCCTTTCTTCCTTTAGAAAAATCCCAATTGCGAACAGGGGGTGTGGGTTTTCCACGATCGGCTGAAGCTTCCCCGTTTAAGGTGTTCTCGCCGGGTTGTTGAGGAAACCGGATCGGAGCTGGGAGGCGACAGAGGAAGCCGTTTTGGGGTTGCTGACTGCCGGTCAAGGGAGCGTCGGGGAGGGAATGGTTTTGCCGCCGTGAGGCTTGAGGACGCCCGGGTAAAGGGGGTAACCGCGGTTTGCCGCTGCCGGTCAGATCTAGAAGATCCGTTGCTGGAGGGGATCGCTGTTGGGTCTGGAGGTGTCAAGGAGGACATGGGTCGCCATGGCAGGATCTGAGGGAGCCTGTCGCCGGAGGAGTGCTGCTGGGGAGTCCGATCGTGGCTGGATTTGGATGGGTTGCCGGGGACGGGCTGCCGTCGGAGAAAGGGAGCTGCTACCGAACTCGGGATGTCGGGAGATGCGGGGGAAAGGTGGATCTACCACCGTATAGCTCGGGGACGCCGGAGAAAGTGGAGGCTGCCACCGTGATGGTCGGGGGCGTCCGGGGAGAGGTTGATGCTGAGGGAGGACGCCGGAGAGAAGCGGGTTTCGTCTCCGAGGTGGCTGATCAGGCCGCCTTGTCTTCGCCAGGGACGGGCTGTTGGGGGTCGGAGAACTGAGATGGGAGAGCCGCCTTGGGGCTTGGGAGTGTTGGAGAAAGGCTGATGTGGGTTGCTGTCGTCGTTGGGGACACCGGAGGAGAATGGTTGCTGCCAGGGGAAGATGGGGGCCATTGTGGGTACTGTTGCAGTCATTGGGGGGGCGCCGGAAAAGGAAGCTGCTGGACCAGGAGGACGCCGGGGACGCGGTTGCCGCTGTTGGATCTGATGGTAGCAAAGCGAGGAAGAGGCGGGAGGGGCGAGGAGCTGCTGGGAAGTGAGCCCGCCACCGCCTGATCTGTAAGCGCATGGGAAGATGGGTCTGCCACCGTCAAGTCTGGCCGCTGTCGGTTCTGGCGAGGCTCGGGATTTGGGTGTCTCCATGTGGGTTAGAGCAGTGGTGGCTGATGATAGAGGTGGGCACGAGAGCATCCAGAGGAGAGGAGACGTCGGGTGCTACTGCCGCGAGACTTGGAGTCGACCGTCGCCGAAGGGAACACCAGAGAAGACCTTGTCGCCGCCGTCCTGGACCTGGGAATATCGGGGAGGAAGTGGGTCGTTGCTGGTTTTGTTAGGTTGTGTTCAGGCTTAATTCTGACGCTGTTTTGGGTGCGGGACGGTGACAGCGGGGGCTGGTCGCGGATTGTGACGGCGACAACGGACGATGAAATCGAGGCGTCTTGGATCATGCTGGAGTCGATGAGACTCTGCCCACCTTGGGTTGAGAATCAGATGGTTCTCGGAGAAGACGCTGGCTGTCATTGTCGAAAGGACAAATCGAAGTATGGGGACGACTGAATCTGTGGTCGCTGGGGTCGATCGAAGCGTCGGTTAGCAGTGGGTGGTGTGGCGTTTAAAGCTTCCGTCGGTTAGGGAAGTAAGAGGAGCTGTAGTCGCTGATGTCGACCTTCTGTACTGATGGAGGTTAGGAGATTTCGACTTCTTCTCTCCCTGTTATTCCTGCACAGGTAAATAACTCATTAAAATATAAAGCGACTTCTCGCAATGCTGATGTGCAGCCGCGAGAAGTTTAGGACATCCATCCTTATCGACGACGAAAACACTCAAGCTCAGAGGAATTTGCTACTCTTCCAAGGAGATCGTCATGGTTGTCGGGGTGGACTTATTCCTCGTTGCTGGTGTTGCTACTCGATGTTGAGCGGAACTTGATGATGTTCGGGATTGCTGGCAGCTTTGGTGGAGGCTTGGGCTGATGACGGAGGATTTCCCCATTACTGTTGTCGAACCTACCTTGGGGTTGCTACGCTGTGGAATGAACGTCTGAAGGTGGTCGAAGGAATGTCCGTCTGTCCCCCCCTTTTTCTTTTTTTCTTTTTTATGGCTGATTTATAGCAGTCATGAGAGAAATCAGCCAGGGGAATCGTTTGGAACCGATGTAGGTTACGAAATCTATTTTCGTCATCAAGTCGGAGCATTGAAGGCTATTGAAGACGAGGTGAATTTCGAATAGCATTAAAAGCTTCCGTTCGTCATTGTCTTGGTTAACGAATTTGGGAATTTGGGGTATTTGCAGTCGTTATCGCTGTCAGACTCTGGAAGATTCTTAGTCTTGCGACATGTTTTTCGTTTCCTTCTGGAGGACTGATCATCATCCTCACTTTCCAAGTGATCCAACGAACAATCACAATTGGGTCCACATTGTGCGTCATCCCAAAAACAATGGTTGGTATGGGGATCCTTGAAGAAATACGTGGGATTTCCCTGTCCATCAAAAGAATGAATAATCTTATTAAGGGAATCGGGTTTCTTACGTCTTGGTATCAGAGCCCGGTTTAACATCTTTTACTTTGGTCCTTTTCTTCCTTCTTTTCAGAGAGAGAGATAGAGACTAGGTACTCCTGCCAGCCGTTATTACCCTGCCTTCCCAACCATGGAAAACCCCGTAGTACTCAGCGCCCCGATTACCCTGGTTAAATATAATATTTATTATAAAACATTTTTATTGATTGAGCATTTTTATAAGTGAAGTGTTGAATTTAACGTCAAATAAAACAGTTTCGATTTTCTGGAAGATGTTCTACATCCCATTAGTAACAATTTCTAGAGGACTGTGGATGTCCGACTCAGACGAGTAGTGGATAAATTTGTCATGAGAGGTGCCTTTCCCACTTATATGAACGTTGATACGACCACATCTGCTGCGGAGACGCCTTTAGGAGCGGTCGGTCGCACCACCGCGTGCGTAGCCACATATGGAGGATACATGATGGTTGCGCGTGTGTCGTTTTGGATGAAAGAATTTACGCCCTTTCGGATAACATGATAAGAGAGAACCTCTTATAATGTGTTGCGGAGAGACGTTTGGCTGGCTTGGAGCACGGTCACGCCAAAATAACAGGTAGCGACGAGGTCGGTAAGGGGGGAACACACGTCAAATCACCATGGGCCCGTCGATTTTATACCTTATGCTCCTTAAAGCTTGGTGCCAGAATTTGGCATCACATTTCGATTCGTAGATCATTAATAATGTAATTTTCTTTGAGTGGTGGTCATGTTATTTTTGGGCTCAACTGCCTAATTTTTTAGGGAAACATCCTTGATGGTTTAGTAAGACCTTTGTAAAATTTTATGATTTTACGAGGTCGTTAAAATATTTTCCCACAATTGAATAGAAACATATTTGAGCTCTAGTTTTTGTTGTTTTTGATGTTGAAACGGTTTTTCTGTATCCATGGGCAATGAGTTTCGATATAGTGGGGATATCCGTATTTATCGAAGCTTTAATTTTCGTGTTTATCCTAATTGTTGGTTTAGTTTATGCATGGCAAAAAGGAGCATTGGAATGGTCTTAGTGATAGGTCGTGGCCCAAGTGCGTAAGCTCATGGTCACTCCCTTCCCCGTTTGATCTAGATTATGGGTATTCGTTTTTTATATTATGCCATCGTTTCTTATGAGCATTCGGGTCTAGTGCCCGTGACTAGAAATTATTTTGAGAGTATCACGACCTTTTCGCAAACGAGACCTAGTAAGCAGGAATCCTCAAGCCCTATTAGGTTTTTTCAACTCTATATCACAAAAATTGGCAGCGTCTCTATATAACGTACCCAGGCAAAAAACAATTATATTTTTATCAAATTCATCTATGAAGGATGGCTGCTTACATGAGTCGTTAAATTATCATCCCTTTCCTTATCGGATCACGCTTCGCCATTTGCACGTTACATTCTATTCACTCACAAGAATTAGAGAAGATGGGGCAAGGACCCATTAAAGCCCGTTTAAGAAAAAATGGAGGATCAACCTCAATTTTTCCGCAGCTCTTCGGTATTTGAGCCGAAGAGCCGACCAGATAAAATTGAGGGAGCGATCTCGGATCCTTAGTTTGTCGACCCACGCGTGTCGAGAGACGATGCACATGTATGGTTTGGTTTGTACTTCGTATAAATCATGCACATCCTTACTTTTTATGTGTTTTGATAAGCAAAATCGAAATAAAGGGGTTCAAATGAAAGAGAGCCTCAATTTAATTTAATGTCGAATCATTGAATTTTGGAAAAAAAAAACTAGCATTTCACTCCTTAAGTTCACACTTAAGTAATAAAAATATAATAATTATTATAATTATAAATTGATATACAAAATAATGCCAAACTTTTTCTTAACTGAATTTTGTATCACGAAATTAATTTAAAGTTATACAAAATTTATTGAATTGGTTATTGAATTTCCTAAAATAAATTAAAAACGTGATTATTTCGTAAAACCCTCTTGTTTTTTAATTTAATTGGTGATTTGATTACTAAGTTTGTTTATTTTTTTATTGATAATTTTAAAGAGAAATTAGCACCATGTCACACACGGAAAACACACCCGTTTGTCGGGCGACAGGACCAAACACGCCTTATTATAACGTCGGGGAGACGTTCCCCGGGGGGGAGGGACACGCGTCACATTGTCAGTGGCTCCGCAATCGTGCAGCTTATATACTCCTTGAGGTTGGTCTTGGAATAGGAGTAGTTATCTTGATCCTCGTACATCACGTGGACCACCCTTGCAGAGTTCAGGATCAGAGCGAGAAGCGGCATGGCGATCCGAGTTGGACGGAGACACCCTTGGTTTATGTCCTTCCACGCGTCGATGACTCTGCCGTAAAGCACCTCTTTGGCTTCCTCCTCCGTTGCGTCCAAGTGTTCTTTCAGGTAACAGTCGACCGCAGACACGAAGTGGCCTCTCTTCTTCTCGAGCTGTCATGAGAAACACAGTCGAACAGAAATCTAGGTGATCCTGATCATTTTGTCCGAACCCAGGAGAGTAAGGAGGGTACCCTAACCTTGTGGCCAGTTATGTCATCCATTATCCGACCAACAATCTCCAATGCCCTCAAAATCTTAGGGCGCTCAGCAATCCATTTAAAAGCCTCTTCAGATGCAACATCTCCCATTCCGACGAAGGACGTGAACATCAGCATTTGATTTGCTGATGAAAGCAATGTGACGCGCAAGTACTCCTCCAGCAGCGGAACACGACCATGGTAGTACAATCTCGCCTCCTCGTGGTATGCACTCACCAATTCTTTCATCTAACAAACAACGTGTTCGTGAGAGACCCTTTTAGGCACATTTCGAAAGGCATTATACGTAGGGTCGAAAATGAGGTACTCACTCCTAGTACTGCATAGTCGTGACGATAAGTTTGTCCCCCCCTATTAGCAGTCTCTTCATAACTCTCATCATACACATCCAGAAATATGTTGTAGAACCATTCCAGATATTCTGGCAAATTTTTTGCGGCAACGCGATCCCATCTGAAACACATGTTTGTGGGGATGTGAATTGCCCTATGAAAATCACACTTAACGTTGATGTTTCGGAAATAACGTGGCATTAGATTGGTTTATACCTTTCTACAGCTTGATTAAACATCTTAAGTTCTTCCATCGTACCATAATCATCGTAAATGACATCGATGACTGAAGTCACCGCAAGGATTTTAGCCTGCACACTTCTAGCGAGCGCAAACTCTGGCTCGAAGAATAAACCCAATGTCCAGAAGTAGCACTCTGCCACCCGATCTCTCGCCCAAGGCAGTTTTCTAGAAATGTCCAGGTTCTTCCACCACCTTTCAGAACAAGATATTGGATACCTCTTCACCACAAGAATTGATGGAAAAATTAGTTCAATCTGCGGAACTATACCTCGAGATAATCCCGAGCTCCTGCCGATGTTGTTCCTGTAGGAGGTTAAAATCAAGTACTGCCAACGAGTAGACAGTGATGTCTCGTGACGGATCTTCACAGTAGATTGGGATGTACAGCCTCGCCTGGAGCTGCGGGATTCCCTTCCGTATCGGTATCCTCAGCGTGTGGTGGACCTGCTTTTTTAGAAGATCATCCCCAGGGCATGACTTAATATCATGGATTGATTTGAGACGAGAAGTGGTGAAGGTGTTCGCTTCCTCAAGGATATCTTCTCCGTGGACCCTTAAATGGCTAGCTTCGTAGAGACTCAACAATCCTCGAAGGTCCAAATGCACTGATTCGCAAAACCCCGCGCCTGTCTTGAACTTGTTGAACACCTCTGCAGACCGAAGACATCCCTGAAACATTCTTTCTTGGAAATTTAATCAAGAAAAAAAACACAAATGAAGAAGTTCATACCACAGGAGATTGGATGACCCTGTTGCCGAAGCAACCGAAAGAGAAGAGCGGTCGCATGGAGGTCGTCCCCGCACATCCCGAAGCAATCTGGGCTTTTCTCATACATTCTGTCCAGGCGCTCTGATATCGAAGCTTCGAAAAGGTAAGCGATGCCCAAACGCTGCAACTGATCGATTAAGTTCAGCTCCTCCAATAGGCTGCCTTCATCAACCTTGGCGGACAGCATGGCTTCAACCTCGGCTACAAGTCCCTCGATCTTGCGTCGATGTTCCTCGTCCAAGGTACGGAAGTCCTACAGGGACATGAACAAGCCATCAACAAGGGACACCCTTCAGACAATCCAACGTAGAAATATCCAGAATTTTGGTTACGACACGGACCAAGGAATTATCGTCGGGGGCATGACGGATGAAATGATCGCCCCAAACTGATGGATGAAAATCGGAGGATAGACGCTCCTCAACCTCATGTTTGGCTCCAGAGATCGAGGAGTTCACAGGAGTCGAGACAGACATCGTCGTCAGTTGTCCGGAGAAGGAAACTTAGGGCCGTGGTCGTGGTCGCTGGTGCCGGCATCCCAACCATGGCGGGGGGCTATTTTTATAGGACTCCCATCCGACTCCAACAAATATAATATGAATATAATATTCGGACAACGAAATTTAAAATATAAAAGTACTTACGTTAACTTACACGTCACATGAACAAACCACTTCCCATTATCTTTTATTAATGCAAATCATATGAAGTGCTGGAATTGATTTGATTAAGTGCTGGAATTACCATGAATTTGTATGATATGGCTGGAATTTTTCGTGATAAATTTGGATCAAAATGATTGAATGTGGTTTGAGTTTGTGTATATATTATTGGTTCGAGAGGTTTATTAATTAATATGTTTCGTAAGTTGTATCTATATTTTGTAAGTTGTGTTTTTCCTTATTTTATAATATTTAAAATTTATAAAACTACACTTAACATCATTAATAATTACGTTTTTGCTATTTACATGCAACTTAATAAACAATATTGTACTTAATAGATGATGATAAAAGTAGAATTAAATCAGAAATCAACCTAATGTTAGGGTTTAGAGCTTGGTAAAAATTGATGGTTTAGAGCTTGGTAAAAATTGATTAATTTGTACATCTTTACATATCACCCCTCTGTACACCGAACCTCACTATTTTAAAGCATCGACCACTCGCAGGGGAAAACACGTGCCTAGCACGTGTTTGGTCGAATCTTTGGTTGGTAAATTTCGGAATCAAATAAATTTTAAGGATTTCAGTGGCTTCACATGTGGTTTTGCTGTTCCTCTTTGTTATAGTCCAAGGGTTTCAACAATTTTGAGTACCAAAATGTATATGTTTGTAAC
>JARUPW010000290.1:30199-87591 GCA_029817735.1 Melastoma sanguineum | reverse complement strand
TCAGCATTCCACTCGAGTGTTCACACTTTAAAACAAACATTATTATTTTTTAAAACTGTAATATGAAACGATAATTCAATTAGCAAAATTCCAAAAGTTATACAAAATTAATGGAAGGGGGGTTACGGATTTTACTAAATTACATTCAAAAACAATAAGTAGTTGCTTCTTTATTAGTATACGAACTTCAAGAAATTAAAATTTATTAAATTTGATTGGTGATGCTGATCACAAAGTTTATTGATTTTTTTTATTAGCAATTAATCCCGCGTTACACAACACCAATCATTAATCGGGTAACGCGATCAATCACGCCTAATCATGCAACGTATGTACTCCTTGAGGTTGGTCTTGGAAGAGGTGTAGTTATCTTGATCCTCGTACATCATGTGGAGCACTCTTGTGAAGTTCAGGATCAGAGTGAGAAGCGGCATGGCGATCCGGGTTGGACGGAGACACCCCTGGTTTATGTCCTTCCACGCTTCGATGACTATGGCGGTAAAGCACTTCTTTGGCTTCCTCCCCCGTTGCATCCAAGTGTTCTTTCATGTAACACTCGACGGCAGACACAAAGTGGCCTATCTTCTTCTCGCGCTGTTAAAAGCAACACGGTCGGACAAAAATCTAGATGATCTTGATTCTTTCGTTTGAATCCGGAAGAAAGAGTTGGGATGTGGCCGGTGTGAGAAATTCACAAACCACAAATAAAGAAAATAGCGGAAGACTGGATCAATTACTCGAATTTACTATTACCAATAAAGATCAAGGGAAAAGAAAACATACATATATTCGCCATACCGTAAACCTGAAAAAAGAAAGTCTAAGCACCTTTTTCGCCCCGTACGGTTTCTCTCGATGGAGAAGGCTAAAGAAACTTCATATCTGACTTACAGGGTGATCCCCGGAACCCTAAAGGTTTCCTTATAAAAAGTCAATTTTGCCCTTTCAATAAGTAAAAGTCTGAAGGACAGGGGAAGGGATCAATCCTTAAATAATCATAATTTGTATAACATATGGTCCTATCCATCAACAACTATAAGATATAAAATAGCCTACACCCAGTCGTAAATCACATCAAATAAACGAAATGTACATATCCCAGTAACTTTAACGATTACGATCCGGATTTCATGCACTGTCTTATGTCGCAGCCTGTTTTACAAAATATACTTTAATAAAAGTAAAATGAAATAAAATAAAAGTAAAGTAAAAATAAACAATTAAAAGAATCCCAAATCAAAGATTTCTAACAATCTCTAATAAGGGCAACATTAATTGTACCAAAAAAGTATTTTAAAAAATGATTATCACGCTGTAACATTTGTATGCCAATATAAAGACAACATCTCAAACAAGCCTGACCAACTAAATTATCCAGCATCGAACTATGACCGTTAGAGTATCACTCAATGATAGAAGACAACCATAATCACAACACTAAGCAATCAAGTAGTCACGAGTCAATGTGGCGGTATACTAGAAGATGGTAAGTCCATCATCTTCAGTGCTCCTAGAGTATTTGTCCTTCTCTCCGGCCCACTGCATATTGGTTCGCCAGCCTACAGCCGCACGTCTCCTCCAACATCTCCCGCGTCCTCCAACTGAAAGTTACTCGCCGCCTCCAGCCAAAATTGTTGGCCAAGAACTCGTCGAGTTTCCGAGGATATCTTGGATATACATGCCACGTTCATTCAAGTCACCGGTGGGCAAGTTCTTATGATTCCGAGGGTATCACGGTGTAGTCTGGCACAGAAGGATTATTAAACAAATTAATAACATGATAATCAAATTTTCTACCGTAGAGGAAGGAGCCAAAAAATACATAAATGCACCCGAAAACAGAATAATGTTTTTTGGTTTAACCTGCGCTTCACTTCAAGAGAGGTGCCTTCAGAACTTCTTAATTTATTCAATTTTGAGGAACGAGCAAAAAGTTATCCATGAAATGTCGCAAGCAAGCCGATTTTGTCAGCCAACTGCTTTATCCGGTGTTGTGCCCTGTCCAAATGGAATCTCAACAACTTAATCATCCCTTCTCGATCTCTTAATTCCTGATCCACTGCTGACAGAACCTGGTCATGGGAAATGTAGGGTATATGAATGGGTGGCGGATACCCATATAAAGCCTCGAACGGACTTGTCTTAGTGGAAGAGTGGTAGGTGCTATTGTACCACCACTCGGCCAAGGGCAACCACCTCAACCACTCCCTAGGACAATCTCCTACCATGCACCTTAAATAGATCTCCAAGCAACGGTTCACCACTCCGTTTGCCCATCACTCTGGGGATGATAAGCTGTGGACATGCGGAGTTCCCCGCCTTGGAAGATCATCAGTTCTCGCCAGAACTTACTCATGAATATAGTGTCCCTGTCGCTCACTATTGTAACTGGCAGGCCGTGCAGCTTAAACACATTGTCAAGGAAGGCTTGGGCGACTCCCTTGGCTGAATAAGGATGGTGCAAGGCTAAGAAATGTCCGTACTTGCTTAATCGTTCCACAACGACCAAAATACTATATTTGCCTCGAGATAGGGGAAGTCCATCGATGAAGTCCATGGAGATGTCCTGCCAGAATCCATTGGGAATGGGCAAAGGTTGTAATAACTCAAGCGAGGCAATGTTGTCATGCTTACACCGTAGGCAGACCTCACAATTACGGATGAACTGCCGAACTCCTCCAAAAGAATAAATCAGTAATCCGTTTGCAGGTAGCAAATACCCCCGAGTGACCCCCCACTGAGCTACTGTGAAACAATCGAATGATTTTTTCCCTCAACTCTCGGTCATCTCCCACTATGATAGCCAATTTAACATCAGTCTTCCAGCTGTCCTTAATCTCCTCTAGTAATTTAAGTGAATACTCCTGTACAACGGCAGCAAACAACTCCGGGCCTTGGATATGAGACAGGGCATCCGCAGCTGCGTTTTCCCTTCCCTTCTTGTAGTTAATCTCATAATCGTACTCCACCAACTTCGCCAACCACTTGAACTGTCTTTCGGTGTGCAACCGCTGCTCCAACAAAAACTTCAAGCTTCTGTGATCCGTCTGTATAACAAAGTGCCCTCCCGTCAAGTAATGGTGCCACTTCCCCACTGCATATACTATAGAGTAGAGCTCTTTTTCATACACAGACAACCCGTAATGCCTAGGAGTCAAATGTTTGCTGATATAAGCAATGGGATGATTTGTCTGCATTAGAACTGCTCCTATGCCCACTTCACAAGCGTCGATCTCTACTACGAAGAGCTCTGTGAAATCAGGAAGCGCTAGCACATGCGCTGCATTCAACAGTTGCTTAAGTTGATCAAATGAGCTTTGGGCCTCAGTAATCCATCAGAACGCGTCCTCCTTCAACAATTCTGTCAGGGGCCTACTTATAACTCCGTATCCTCTCATAAACCTTCGATAATAGCCGCTCAAACCCAAAAACCCTCTCAAATGTTTGACTGTAGCAGGAACCTAAGAACCTACACTGCCTGTACCTTTGCTGGGTCAAACCTAAGAACCTACACTGCCAGTACCTTTGCTGGGTCACTGGAAACTCCGCCGGCCCCAATGAAATGTCCGAGGTATTCCACCCTTGAACTTCCGAACGCACACTTAGATTTCTTAGCGAACAGAGTATGCTTCCTTAAGATTGACAAGGGAGATTGCAGGTGCTGAACATGTTCCCCTTTGGTCTTACTCTAGACCAGTATATCGTTAAAAAAGACCAGAATAAACTTGCGGAGGTAGGGTCGAAAGATAGTGTTCATAAGACCCTGAAAAGTTAATGGCGCGTTAGTGAGTCCAAACGGCATGACCAATAACTCATGATGCCCGTCGTGTATCCTGAAAGTAGTTTTGTGCACATCTGCAAGGGCCATCCTAATCTGGTGATAACCCCCTCTGAGATCTATTTTCGAGAAGATGGTAGCTTCGAATAATTCATCTAGCAACTCCTTGATGACAGGGATCGGATACTTGTCCTTCACGGTCTAAGAGTTCAGCTCCCTGTAATCCACGCACATTCTCCACGTTCTGTCCTTCTTCTTTACTAGAACAATTGGAGAAGAGAAGGTGCTTATACTTGGTTGTATCACTCCAGCATCTAGTAATTCTCATAACATCGTCTTGATCACATCTTTCTGAGCAGCCGAATGCCGATAAGGTCTGACATTAACGCCCTGCACTCCCTCCTTTAGCTGTATGGCGTGGTCATGTCCTCTGAAAGGAGGCAATCCTTTAGGCTCCTGAAAGATATAGTCATAGGCTCCTAATACCTCCTCTAAGTTCCTGTTTGCATCCTTGGTCTGAGAGGGGCAGCAATGCAGCAGGGATTCAGCTGAGCCATTGGATCCGACCTCCACTAAATAGCAAATAAGGGTGGGTACCATATTCCTCCTGGGTTGATCCCCATTAACCGTTAACCGAAGCAGCCTACTGCCTCTGACTTGAGTATTACCCACCAGCCGAACTTCAGTTTGATTTCAATGAAAGCGCATCACAGCATCTTGGAAGTTCCAAGTGATCTCTCCTAATTTTGCCAACCATTTCACCCCAGCACCATCTCCCACTCAGAGAGCTTCAACTTAGCGGTGCAGTAGATGCTCCTCCCATCCGCCACCATTACTCTAACAGGGGCTATAGGTATCGTGGGTAGATTCATCCCCTTGACGACTCCCAAATCAAGGAAATTGTGCGGACTCCCGGAATCAATCAGGATATGAAGGTTCCTCTTCTTGAATCTGCCCTCCACCTTCATTGTTTGCACCCCTATTCCTCCTTCTTCCCCTCGCATGGCATGCATGGTTACGGTAACATCTTCCCCACTCTCATCAGTCAACTTATCACGATGCCCCTTCCTCAATCAGGGAGAAGAATTGTCGTTTTGTACACCTATGAGTCCAGTGAAAGGTTTATTACACCCGAAACATAATCCCTTAAGCCTCCTCTCCTCGATTTCTTCTTGACTCAAATGTCGTCTGCCATTAGACAAGTTTCGATGGTCTCCCAGGACTAAGAGTCCTTTCCCTTCCCCTCCCCTGCTCGACATCCCCATCTGAACTGCGTTCTTCTAGAGTCCTGATCCCGTAAGCATATTAATAGTAAGGTCATCTCTCGTTCCCACCTCTCTAACTGTAGGCCTACTCGTGAACCACAAGGGTCTTGCTCCCCTCCCAATTCCATTACAGGTTCGTCATGGCTCAATATTCGAGCATTGGCTTGTGCGCTAAGTAAGTCCACCGGTCCAAGTAACCAGAGGGTGCTGCCGTACTCCTCCTTCAACCCGTTGGTGAATAAGCTGATCCGAAACTACATAAGCAAAATTGATCTTCTCAAGTACTCACCTCAAACAAGCATCATACTCCGTCATGTAAGCATACAAATTATCCAACTTCCCTTCTTGCTTCATATTCTTCATTTTGCCCATAGGGTTCTTGAATACTTCTACATTGAATCGTTGTTTAAGTGTAGCAGCGTACTCCTCCCAACTCAGAGGTGAGCCAAGGTTCCGGTTCCTGATGTATGTAAAGTGCCATTGCAGCGTACCACCATACATATACAACGACGCTAATTTGACCTTCTTCTCCTCCGGCACACTCTCCACCTCAAAATACCGCTGGCACTTATACAACCAGTCCTCTAAATTCGTACCATTGAAATCCGAAAATTCTATCTTAGGCATAACGAACGCAACGGGTCCCCTGCTCGTCACCTCTACCTCCCGGACCAAGGGTCGCTCCGGCGTGACCCTTTCCAGCACCGCCGACCCAGAATCATTCCGTTTGTCCATCTCTGAAAGCTGCGTTTGCATTTCCGACAGCTGTGACAACGTCTAGGTCTACATCTCCTTCATCCGTGTTGTAATCAGCTCCATTCTCTGCATCATCTCGCTCATCTCTGAACTCATGGCTTCTTGGTCCGTTTCAACTCCCCGTATCTCGTCCTCATCCCGCACAGCAAGATCGGTGCTCTGATACCCTTGATGCGTGGTCACCGTAACTCTAGCCACCCTTTGACCTCCACACTCAACTGGCAACCAACCGCAACGTTTGTCTCGTCCAATTCACTCGTAAACCAACCAACACAGCAGTAAAACACACAAACAACCCTCCAACAGCCCAAGCTGTCCAATCCGACGATCCGATACTACACCCCGCCAGCACCCTACGTCCTCCTTCCTCAGTTTCCGTCGTCGGTAATCCAACCAATTTTCCCGGCTAACCCAATCCTATATACTAACGGCTCGGGCTGGGCTAGACTCACACAGCCCATTACTGACCAAGCCCACTGTCATTACCCGACCCACTAAAGTTTAAACCTTAACAGCTAACTAACACTCCCACCAACTTCCTTCCCCTTATTCTTCTGCAGTTTACTACAGCTTCCCCTGCATCTTCCTCTTCTACTGCTGCCATTCTTCTCTTTATCAGCAACCGCCCTTCTTCATGTCTATCATGAATAGAAAAGATTGAGTACGATGAAAAAGAAAGGAACATGTGCTACCATGAATAGAAAAGATTGAGAAGGTGTTGTCATAACATTCAAACAAAATGTATGATTAGTTGAGTTGGTTGTGACCCATTTTGAAGTTTTGAAATGCAACCGTGGAACATGACACGAGAAACACGAATCGCGGCAATTGAATATAGACAGGGTAATTGGTCTGCCATGTTAACCATTCATAGAGTGTTCAAATTTCAGCCAAGTGAGAGTATGATGAAAAAGAAAGAGAGAAACATATACTACCTTGAGTAGAAAAGATCGAGGGGACATGTCGCAACATTCTGTTCGCACCGAAAGTGACCGCTAAGACAACCAAATCCAAGTACGTCGGAAATTTTTGGCACTACGAGCAACTGGTTTTCGGATGGTCTTTTGTATGTATGTGGTCGCTGTTGGAATGAAAAGAAAGAAGAAGACAGAGAATGAGATGCTAAGTCAGAATACTTACGGACGTCATTAACAATATCTTCGAGAACACAAGATCGCAAGAATACTACAAAGCAAAAAATTGTATTCATGTAAATGTGTAGTTGTCCGTAGAGATGTCCATATGCCTAAGTTAAAGTCCCATTATATTATGTTAGTCCTTTGTGAATACGGAAACGAAATATATGGATAATATTTAGTAGCAATATTGCCTGCCTTTGTGAGATATCATTTCCATCTTAGTACTCTAGATAACTATTCCCTTCTACGTCTCGAGATCGTCCAAATCTTTCCATGACAGCCACTGATCGCTTCTATCACCCACTAGTCTTTGTTGCAAAGTTTCCTCGTTCGCTTGTATCGCCCACTCTGCAAAGTTCCCTAAATTAAATATTATTTAGGCAATCAAAATAAATCAAATCCCAATTCATCAATCAATCAAGTAGAAAATCAAATTAAATGAATAATCAAATGAAATCAAATCTCAATTAATCAATTAGACAAACAAATTAAATCAATTATCATTTAGATAATCAAACTAAATCACATCCCAATTAATCAATCCGGCAATCAAATTAAATCAAATATCATTTAGGCAATCAAATTAAATTAAATACCAATTAACCATTCAAATATTTAGGCAATCAAACTAAATCAAATCACAATTACTCAAGAAATCAAATTAAATCAAATATCATATAGGCAATCAAACTAAATCAAATCTCAATTAATCAATCACTTGACAATTAAACTAAATTAAATATCATTTAGCAATCAAACTAAATCAAATCCCAATTAATCAATCAATCAAGTAGAAATTAAGTTAAATCAATTATCAAACTAAATTAAATCTCATTTAATCAATTAGACAATCAAATTAAATTAATTATCATTTAGGCAATCAAACTAAATCACATCTTAATTAATCAATCCCAAAAAAATTAAATCAATTATCATTTAGGGCAATCAAATTAACTCAAATACCAATTAACCAATTAAATATTTAGGCAATCAAACTAAATCAAATTACAATTAGTCAATACAATCAAATTACATCAAATATCACTAGGGCAATACAAGTAAATCAAATCTCAATAAATCAATCAGTTGACAATCAAATAAAATTAAACATCATTTAGGAATCAAACTAAATCAAATCCCAATTAATCAAGCAATCAAGTAGAAAATTCAAATTAAATCAATTATCATTTAGACAATCATACAATCAAATTTCAATTAATCTGTTAGACAAACAAATTACATCAACTATTATTTTGGTAATCAAACTAAATCACATTCCAATTAATCAAGAAGGGAGCCAAATTAAATCAAATGTCATTTAGACTTTCTAGCAATGTCAAGGTTCTTCCACCACCTTTCATAAGACGATATTTGTTACCACATCACCACAAGAGTAATGTATATGAGTTCAATCCTATTATGATCCCAATTAAATCAATCCTATTATGATTCAATGAAGAAATATCATGAATATAATGAACAAAAGTCTCTGAGTCTATAGCTCAATCACGCTTGTTTATTAAGAGTGGTGACAATTTTAGACAGACATAACAACTTAATCGATCTTTGAAACTTCATCATAACATATCTTGACACATGGGTGTACACACAACTACAGCAACATGATAACATTGCACAACATAATTTAGAGAAGTCGGTCGAACAACATGGTTGCAACACAATAACAGCACAATAACATTTTGCGGAGACTTTGGGACAGCAAACACGCGTCACATCACCAGTGGCTCGGGGATCGTACATTGTATGTATTCCTTAAACTTGGTCTCAGGATGGGAGTAATGATCCCTATCGTTGTACACCACATGGACTATCATTGTCAAGCTCAAGATCCGGGTGAGGAGCGTCATTTGAATTGGATGCGGACGGAGACACCCCTTGTTTATGTCCTTCCATGCTTCGAGGACTTTGGCAAAGAGTTCTTTTTTCGCTTCTTCATCACTTATATCCCCATGTTCTTTCATGTAACATTCGACTGAAGATATCGCTTGGCCTCTCTTTTTCTCTTCCTGTCAAAAACAACGTGACGGACAAGAAATCAAGAACATCCTGATCCTTTCATGCAACCCCAGGAAAATGAGTAAAGCCGAGGCCATCGTTCCTTACCTTATGGCCAGCTATATCATCCATGAGCCGTGCAATAAACTTAGATGTCCTCAAGATCTTCGGGTGCTCGGCCACCCACTTGAAAGCGGATTCCATTGCATCATCTCTCATACCGACGAAGGATGTAAGACACATCATATGATATCCAGATGAAGGCATCGTGACGTGCAAGTACTCCTCGAATGGTGGCACATAGCGCTGGTGGTACCATTCTGCCTCCTCATGGTAAGCATTCACCAAATCTTTCATCTAACAAACACCTGTTAGCGCCAAACCAATTTACTCGCGTATAAAAAAGAGGTACTCACTCCTCGTACTGCATAGTCGAGACGATACGTTTGTCCCCTCATGTTGACCGTCTCTTGATAAATCTCTTCATAGATATCCAGGAATACATTGTAAAACCATTTCAGGTAGTCTGTCATTTCTTTTCCTGCATCACGATCACATCTGAAAGCCATGCGAACAATGAAGCAATGTAAGCAATGAAAAAGTGCACGAAACATTTGATGTAATGCAATAACGTGACATTTTATCTGGATATACCTTTCCATGGCTCGAGTAAAGATATCCAGCTCATCCATTGTACCATAATCATCGAAAATGCCATCGATAACAGAAGTCAGCGCAATGACTTTAGTTAATATTCTTCTCCCAAGTGCAAACTCCGGCTGGAAGTATACGCTCAAAGTCCACAGTAGAGCTCTGCGATCCGGTCTCTCACGAATGGCAGATTTCTCACAAGGTCCAAATTCTTCCACCACCGTTTCAAACAAGATATTCGTTACAATACCAAAAAAAAATTCATTGGAGTGAGTTCAATCTATACCTAGAATACTCCCGAGTTCCTGTTGATGTTGTTCCTGTAGCGAGTTAAAATCAAGTACAGCAAAGGTGTAAAGGGTGTTGTTCGTGATGGACTTTCCCTGTAGATCGGGATGTAAAGGGCTGCCTCAACCCGTGCAAATCCCTTTCGTATCGGCATCCTCAGCGCTTGGCAGACCAGCTTCATAGGAAGACCATCCATAGTGCATGACTTAATTTCATCGTAAGATTTGAGATGTCCTGTGGTGAAGGCATTTGCTTCTTCGAGGATATCTTCACCATGAACCATAAAATGGCTAGCCTCATAGAGACTTAACAATCCATGAAGGTTTGATTGCAACGACTCTTGAAAACCGTCACCAGTCTTGAACTTGGAGAACACATCTTCACAAAGTCGACATTCGGTGACCATTCTTTTCAGAACTTAAATCAGACGACACTTACTATAAAACATGCACATACCACAAGAGATTCGATAACCCTGTTGCCGGAGCAACCGAAAGAGAAGAGCGGTTGCGTGAAGGTCTTCCCCGCACGTCCCGAAGTGGGCATGGCTGTTCTCGTACATGTTGTCCAAGCGCTCCGATATCGATGCTTTGAAAAGGTAGGCAATGCCCAATCGCTGTAACTGATCGATTAAGTTCATCTCCTCCAAGAGGCTGCCTTCATCAACCTTGGCCAACAGCATGGCTTCGACGTTGGCCACAAGTCCCTCGATCGTGCGTCGGTGTTCCCCCTTCGGGTGACGGAAGTCCTACAGGGACACGAACAAACCATCAACTAGGGAAACTTTGTTACTATTCAGAGAATATGGAGATTTTGATTACGAGAGAGACAAAGGAATCATCTTCCTGAGCATAACGGATGAAGTAACCGCCCCATACAGTAGGATGATGATCCGCGGATCGGCATTCCGCTGCAACATGTTTGATCCTGGTGATTGTGGAGTTCGACAGAGTTGGAGCAGACATAGTCGCGTGGATATCTTTACAAAGGGTGATGTGGAAGTTATATTTGGGCAGTAGTTGTTGGTGCGAGCATGCAAATTTTATAGAGACGAGTTGGGTCACGGCCAAAATCGCGTGTTCAGGACTCCCGTGAGCTCATACTTAGTATTATTTGAACAATAAGACGACATGTAGAAAAAAGAACACACATGTCTGAATAATTTCCAAGGTTAGCGGGTTACATGTCCGAACTCACGTAAGTCCCGAACATTTGGGAAATCGGGAGTGGCTTGTGTCCCTTCCCTCATCTTTAATGACTTCATAAAAAATAGTTTGTTTTTGCTCAACCTAGGAAAAAGTAACACTGACAATGATATTTAACTCATATAAGTCGGAAAACTAGAGTAGATTCATGTCACTGGGTTACTGTCATTGGACCCGATTCAACTGTTAAACCCCATTGTGTTGATGTGAAAAGGTTAATCAAGATGATTTAATCATTCTCCAGCTACATGTGGAGGACATGTTAATTTTCGGACGTGACACTGAGAAAATGTCATGCTTGAAAGGCTAAGCAAATATGTAGGATGAGGATTACTCGGGACAGGAAGAGAAGAAAGCTTTGGCTATCTCGAGAGAGATATATCGAGAAAGTTTTGCAGTGTTTCAGCACGAGCAGTTATGAGGCTGTCAGCACTCCACTTGCAAATTCGGTCAATTTCCATGTGGTTTCAGAGAAAGGAAAAGGTTCAATAGGATGCAAACAGATATGTGCCGCATGCATCTAAATCATTTGAGCGACACCACTTGGGGAATTGGTCTGCCATGTTAAGAACTCATCGAGTGTTCATATTTCAGCGGAGTGAGTGCGATGAAAATGAAAGGACAACATTGAGGGGACGTCTTCACAGGATTCAAACAAAACGTACAAGAGCTTGTTGCTATAATTTTTTTCCCCTGTCGACACCATCTCTTCTCCCTGTCCCCTCATTCGTCCTTCCAATTCCTTCCCGTGCAAACAGATCCCATACTTGTTCTTAACAGTGTTCTCTTGAAATCGTTCTACCGACACTACACCGGATAGACATCTGACCATTCGAACAAAGGTACATGGTTTGAGAGACTATTAGGCACGAAAACTATGACATTAATGGAAGTTAAGGAATCATCGTGGGGGGCATAACGGATGAAATGATCATCCCATATGGAAGGATGAATATCGTTGACAGGAGTTGGGGCCCGAGCTGTGGTTGAGGTCGTGGTGGCTGGTGCCGGCATCCTATCCGTGGCATGGGCTTTTCTATAGGACTCCCATACAACTTCCACAAATATAATATGAATATAATTCCGGGACACAAGTTTGAAAATAAAGGATATATTTTAACTTACACTTCAACATTTCACATGACCAAACCACTTAATATTATCTTCTATTAATGAAAATCATACTGTATTTCATCTTCTTTAATTTTTAAATATATAAAGTTACATTGATTTGATTACAAACTAGTAGATTGTGTCGAACGGGAACTCCATAGTCCCCTTGAATTTCTCACTATCAGTTGCTCTTCGATAATTTTACTGAATTAATCGAATGCTTCTTTCTTAACTATACAAACTTACTTTCTGCCTTATTCCATTGTTTGGTTGCACCAAAATATGCCGTAGAGTTTCTCAACCTCATATATTTCCATCAAGTGGAATTATTCAACATTATATTCTATTTGCTTTATCTCCCTGATAATCATATTACTCACAATCAAATTTAAAACTATTTTGCTATATCAAAGTACGTAACTTCATGGATATAATAAATAAAAGTCTCTAAGTCAATAGCTCAATCTCACTTGTTCAGCAAGTGAGTGACAATTTTAGACAGATATGACAACTTAATCGATCTTTGAAATTTTATCGTAACATACCTTGACACATGGCTGCACACACAATAACAGCAACATGATAACATTAAGCAACATAATTTGGAGAGATTGGGCTAGTAAAACGGTTGCAGCACAATAACATGTTACGGAGACTTTGGGACGCCAAACACACGTCACATCACCAATGGCTCGGAAATCGTACATCGTATGTACTCCTTGAACTTGGTTTCAGGATGGGTGTAATGATCTATATCTTCGTACACCACATGGAGCATCTTTGTCATGTTCAGGATCTGGGTGAGGAGCGTCGTTTGAATTGGGTTCGGACGGAGACACCCCTGGTTTATGTCCTTCCATGCATTGAGGACTCTGGCATAGAGTTCTTTTTTGGCTTCTTCCTCAGTAAGATCCCCATGTTCTTTCATGTAACATTCAACAGCAGATATCGCTTGGCCTCTCTTTTTTTCTTGCTGTCAAAAACAACGTGACAGACAAGAAATCAAGAACATCCAGATCCTTTCATACAACCCCAGGAAAATGAGTAAAGCCGAGGCCTTCGTTCCTTACCTTATGGCCGGCTATATCATCCATGAGCCGAGCAATAAACTCAGATGTTCTCAAGATCTTCGGGTGCTCGGCCACCCACTTGAAAGCGGATTCCGTTGCTTCATCTCCCATACCGACAAAGGATGTAAGACATAGCAGATGATGTGCGGATGAAAGCATCGTGACGCTCAAGTACTCCTCGAATGGTGGCACAAATCGCTGGTGGTACCATTCTGCCTCCTCGTGGTATGCATTCACCAAGTCTTTCAATTAAGAAACACATGTTAGAGCCAAACCATTATAGGCATGTATAGAAATGAGGTACTTACTGCTCGTACTGCATAGTCGTGGCGATATGTTTGTCCCCCCATATTGGCCGTCTCTTGATAAATCTCTTCATAGACATTCAGAAATACATTGTAAAACCATTTCAGGTACTCAGGCATTTCTTTTCCTGCATCACGATCCCATCTGAAAGCCATGCGAGCAATGAAGCGAAGTATGCAATGAAACAGTGCACGAAACTTTTCATGTACTGCAATAACGTGACATTTTATCCGGATATACCTTTCCACGGCTCGAGTAAGGATCTTCAGTTCCTCCATTGTACCATATTCATCGAAAATGTCATCAATAACAGAAGTCATCACCATGACTTTAGTTAGTATTCTTCTCCCAAGTGCAAACTCCGGCTGGAAGTATACACTCAACGCCCACAAGTAGAGCTCTACAATCCGGTCTCTTACAAAAGGCAGATTTCTCACAATGTCCAAATTCTTCCACCACCTTTTCAAACAAGATATTCATTACGATTTCACATTGAAATTCATTGGAGTGAGTTCTATCTATACCTGGAGATACTCCCGAGCTCCTGTTGATGTTGTTCCTGTAGCGAGTTAAAATCAAGTACTACCAGGGAGTAGAGGGTGTTGTTCCGTGACGGACTTTCCCTGTAGATTGGGATGTAAAGGCTCGCCTCAAGCCGCACAAATCCCTTTCGTAGCGGCATCTTCAGCACGTGGCGAACCAGCTTCGTAGGAAGATCGTCCCTAGGGCATGACTTAATTTCATCGTAAGATTTGAGATGAGCTGTGGAGAAGACATTTGCTTCATCGAGGATATCTTCTCCATGAACCACAAAAAGGCTGGCCTCATAGAGACTTAACAATCCACGAAGATTCGAGTGCAAGGACTCACGAAAACAGTCACCAGTTTTGAACTTCGTGAACACCTCTTCACAAAATCGACATTCGTTTGACCATTCTTTTCAGAATTTAAATCAGATGAAACTTACTCGATAAATGCACATACCACAAGTGATTGGATAACCCTGTTGCCGGAGCAACCGAAAGAGAAGAGCGGTTGCGTGAAGGTCGTCCCCGCACATACCGAAGTAGACATGGCTGTTCTCATACATTCTGTCTAAGCGCTCGGATATCGAAGCTTCGAAAAGGTACGATATGCCCAATCGCTGCAACTGATCGATTAAGTTCATCTTGTCCAAGAAGTTGCCTTCATCGATCTTTCCGGACAGCATAGCTTCAACCTCGGCTACAAGTCCCTCGATTGTGCGTCGATGTTCCTCCTTCGGGGGATGAAAGCACTAAGGGAACACGAAAATACATTCAGCTAGGGAAACTTTGTTACTATTCAAAGAATATGGAGATTTTGATTACGGGAGTGACCAAGGAATCATCTTCCAGAGCGTAACGGATAAAGTAATCGCCCCATACAGTAGGATGATGATCCGCGGATTGGCATTCCACGGCAACAAGTTTGATCCTGGGGATCGTGGAGTTCACCAGAGTGGGAGCGGACATAGTCGCGCCGATATCTTTACAAGGACTGCAAAGGGTAATGTAAAAGTTAGCTTTGGGCAGTGGTTGATGATGCGAGCATGCAAATTTTATAGACACGAGCTGCAGTTCACGGGACTTCCATGTGTTAAATTTTTTATTACTACATTTTCGCAAGTGAGACGCAGTAAATATGAATCCTCAAATCCTATTTACTTTTTTATTTTTATGTAGCACATTTTAAATAAAGTCGATGGTTTGGTTGAAAATCTAGCATTCCACTTCATAGTGCTCACATCTAAGTAATAAATAATAATAATTATACATTCAAAAATAATTCATTCGTAATACCAAGTTGTTTTTTATTAATATACCAACCTAAAAAAATGCAGTTTTTAAATTTAATAGGTGATTTCATTACTAAGGTTATTGATTTTTATTATTGACAATTTTAAGAGAAATAAATATAACGTTACACCGGATCAATCATTTGTCGGGAGGGGCTCGGCGATCATGCAACGTACGTAGTGTACTCCTTGAGGTTGTTGGTCCTTGGAAGAGATGCCTCTTAGGGCCGTGGTCGTGGTCGCTGGGGGTGGCATCCCAACTGTGGCGGGGGCCATTCTCAGGCAACGTTATTCATGTGTTGATGAAACATCAATTTAAGATAGAAAGTTAACGACTTTCCATTATCTTTTATTAATGCAAATCACATCGTGCTTCATCTTCTTTATATTATAATATGAATATAATATTCGGACAACGTTATTCATGTGTTGATGAAACATAAATTTAAAATAGAAAGGATTCTTACACGTCACATGAACAAACCACTTCCCGTTATCTTTTCGTAATGCAAATCGTATCGTAAATCATCTTCTTTATATTTTGTAACATATACATATAAAGCTACATTGATTTGATTAAGTGCTGAAATTTTTCATGATAGAATTGGATAAAAATGATAACATTTTGTAACATAATTCAGAGATGTTGGGCAGGTAACACGGTTGCAGCACAATAACATGTTACGGAGACTTTGGGACGCCAAACACACGCCACATCACCAGTGGCTCGGCAATCGTACATCGTATGTATTCTTTAAACTTGGTTTCAGGATGGGTGTAATGATCTATATCTTCATACACCACATGGACCATCTTCGTCACGTTCAGGATCCGGGTGAGGAGCGTCATTGGAATTGGATGCGGACGGAGACACTCCTCGTTTATGTCTTTCCATGCTTCGAGGACTCTGGCATAGAGTTCTTTTTTGGCTTCTTCCTCGCTTATATCCCCATGTTCTTTCATGTAACATTCGACTGCAGATATCACTTGGTCTCTCTTTTTCTCTTGCTGTCAAAAACAACGTGACAGACAAGAAATCAAGAACATCCTGATCCTTCCATAGAAAACCAAGGAAAAAGAGTGAAGCCGAGGCCTTCGTTCCTTACCTTATGGCCAGCTATATCATCCATGAGCCGAGCAATAAACTCACATGTTCTCAAGATTTTCTGGTGTTCGGCGACCCACTTGAAAGCGGATTCCGTTGCTTCATCTCCCATACCAGTGTCGGAGCGGACATAGTCAGCTCGGATATGTTTACAAAGAATGCAAAGGGTAGTGTAAAAGTTATGTTTGGGCAGTGGTTGTTGGTGCGAGCAATATAATAATATATTACTCTATATTTTATTTTTGTCGGCAAGAATAAGAACACTGTTTCACATAAATTTTTTTCCTTTTTTACACTATATTTTGTTAAAACGATGACACAAAAATTTATTTGAAAAGAACAATGTTTTATTTTCTATTTTTGTCGGCGAGATTCACTTTATTTGGAAATTATTTTTCGAAATTGGTTTTTATCATTATTGTTTTTCCTTCAAATATTATTTTTCTTCATGAAAGCTTTTAATAAAGTATCACTGAAGTCATTATCATGACAGATTTAATCGTGTGTTAATATTAGCTCTGATATTCTAATATTCTAGTTTTGAATAATCACACGTGATAATTTATTATTTTATAATATATACTTACTTTTTATGTATATTTAAAACTGTGTTTTCGAACAAACAAATCATTATCACACTACATTGGGAACTGGTCTGCCGACAGAAACATGTCCTACCATAAATGGAAAAGATTTAATGGAAATCGTCATAGCATTCAAACAAAACGAACCAGAGCTGGCTGGCACTGCCCTACCTTGCTGCAGACATACCATCAATCCATCTGCTGCACTGCATTTCCCCCGTCGATACCATCTCATTCATCCTTCTCTTTCCATTTACAGTTAAGGCGCACAAAAATTATGGGCCCTCAATAAAAAAAAATAGTAGTTAACTTGACTTTAGTTAGGAGGAAGAGATTTTCTATGTCAGTAGTTGATGGATGAAATCTTTGATTGGAGATCAATAATATGATTTTGAAATATATCAGCCTCAGCGAGTCGAATTCGACGACAACCCACGTTCTCTGATGGCTTTCAAGCTTCCNCCATACAGTAGGATGAGGATCCGCGGATCGGCGTTCCGCTGCAACATGTTTGATCCTGGGGATCGTGGAGTTCACAGGAGTCGGAGCAGACATAGTCGCGTGGATATCTTTACAAAGGGTGATATAGAAGTTATATTTGGGCAGTAGTTGTTGGTGAGAGCATGCAAATTTTATAGAGCCGAGTTGGGTCAAGGCAAATATCGGACTCCCGTGAGCTCAGACTCGGTATAAAAGCTGGTATACATATTTGATCTGTAAGACGACTATCTAGAAAGAAACGCACACATGTCTGAAAAATTTCCAATGGTAGCGGGTAACATGTCTGAATTCACGTAAATTCCGAACACGAGATTTTAGCCGTTAGCGACGAGAGTTGAGGTTCACAGGGACTTCCGTGTGTTAGTTTGTTTCATGTAAAAAAAAAAACTCAGTTTCTTTACTTTTATTTTCTAAACTACTATTTTTATTCTTTTCTTTGCTTGATACAAATGATAGGGCTATCAATTTAAGTGTTAACATGGACACGACCTGATAAAACAGCTCCTTTAGTGGGCGGCTTAAACGATTACTCCAAAGCATTTAATTGATGATGATTCAATCAATTTAGCTATGGATGATTCAATCAATTTAGCTATGGATGATTAGTATCACATCAAATATATTTTAAGTTACCTTTTTAAAAATTATTTTAGTATTTATTTTCTGTTTTGAATAATCTAATTTATTTTATATTTGATATTCACGTGATATTTTTATACTTTTATACTTTTGAGCGGGTTGAACCGTATAACATGCTGACTGAACGATTCAGAGATGGGGTCTCACCATTTTCCATGATTAATTAAGTGGGTCGTGACCCACCTTTGAAGTTTTGAAATACAACAAGATAAAACATTATGCACTCGGTCGTGGAGTAATTAACCGTTTGTTAGGAGGAATAGAGTTTCTATGTTCAAGTACTTGATTGATGAAATCTCAAACAATCGATCGTGGCAGACTAGCGTTGAAGGATGTCGGCATGTTCCCGAGGTGCGTCTCCAATTGATGTCTACTGTTGTTCTCGAGTACTTTTAGAGGCAGAAAATGACTGTAAGAGGAGCCTCATAATAGCTCGAGGGAAGAAGCTCGGTACAACTCTCTCTCTCTCTCTCTATGGGACTCAAACCAAGATGATTAAGGTGAGTGAATGCAGTCGAAGACTCCTTCTCGGAATCGTGTCATAAGAGGCTCGGTCATTTGAGCGAGAAAGGATTGAGCATTCTAGGAAAGATACAGCTGCCTCCAATGGCAGGTGTATCGCTCCAGACTTGCACGACTGTTTGGCAGGCAAATAACACACATGTAAGACATTTGTACATGTTCCGAAAGATGAACTAGACAAACTTGATCAAAAGTCAAAGCAATATAT
Organism: Melastoma sanguineum; assembly: GCA_029817735.1. NCBI lineage: Eukaryota > Viridiplantae > Streptophyta > Magnoliopsida > Myrtales > Melastomataceae > Melastoma > Melastoma sanguineum. Next base: position 68,629 of record JARUPW010000290.1, on the reverse strand, counting down.
TTTCTTCGCCTATGGGCGAGAAGAGATTAATACAAGCTGTGGGATGTGGCTAACAAGAAAGTCGTCAGAAGTCGAGATATGGTATTCCTTGAAGACCAAACAACTGAATTATGACAATCAAATTAAATCAAATATCGTTTAGGCAAATCAAATCTCAATTAATCAATCAATTGACAATCAAATTAAGTTAAGCTTTAAAACTAAATAAAAAATCCTAATTAATCAATCAATCAATCAAGTAGAAAATCAAATTAAATTAATAATCAAACTAAATCAAATCTCAATTAGACAATCAAATTAAGTCAAATTTGATTTAGGCAATCAAACTAAATCACATCCCAGTCAATGAGACAAATTAAATCAAATGTCATTTAGGCTTAATAATGTATATGAGTTCAATCCTGTTACGACTCAAATGAAGAAATATCAAGACTTTTGATTAACACTCGGACCGAGGCATCATCGTTGGCGGCATAACAGATGAAATGATCGTCCCATACGGAAGGATGAAAATTGTTGACAAGAGATGGGGCACGAGCTGTGGTTGTGGTCGGGGTGCCCGGTGCCGGCATCCTAACCGTGGCCTGGGCTTTTCTATAGGACTCCAATACAACTCCCACAAATATAATATGAATATAATTCCGGGACAACGTTATTAACGTGTTGATGAAACAGAAGTTTGAAAAGGAAGGATATATATTTTAACTTACACTTCAACATTTCACATGACCAAACCACTTAGTATTATCTTCTATTAATGCAAATCATACTGTATTTCATCTTCTTTAATTTCTAAACATATAAAGTTACATTGATTTGATTACGTGTTGGATTTTTTGGCGATAGAATTGGATAAAAATGATAAAATGCGGTTTCATTTTCTGTATAAATTATTGGTTCAAGAGTTTTTTTGTTGTGCTATATACTTCAGCTAAAGCCCGGTTGGCCCATGAATAGGTATATCTACTTATGAGGATATACCGAACCATTACAAACTAGTAGATTGTGTCGAACGGGAATTCCATAGTCGCCTTGAATTTCTCACTATCAGTTATTCTTCGATAATTTTACTGAATTAATCGAATGCTTCTTTCTTAACTATACAAAATTACTTTCCGCCTTATTCCATTGTTTGGTAACACCTAAATATTCCGGAAATGGCATTCGATTCAATTCCATTCCTAGTTCAATTCCGGAAACCAAACACCGTAGGTAGAGTTTCTCAACCTCAAATATTTTCAACACGTCGAATTATTCAGCATTATTTTCTATTTGCTTTGTATTCCTGATAATCATATCACTCATAATCTAATTTAAAACTATTTTGCTATATCAAAGTATGTAACTTCATGGATATAATAAATAAAAGTCTCTAAGTTAATAGCTCAATCACACTTGTTCAGCAAGTGAGTGGCAATTTTAGACGGATATAACAACTTAATCGATGTTTGAAACTTTATTGTAACATACCTTGACACATGGCTGCACACACAATAACATCAACATGATAACATTAAGCAACATAATTTGGAGATATTGGGCGAGTAACACGGTTGCAGCACAATAACATGTTGCGGAGACTTTGGGACGCCAAACACGCATCACATCACCAGTGGCTCGGCGATCGTACATCGTATGTGTTGACCTGGTTTTGATGATGAACTTAAGCGACATGTTACTGGTGGTAAGCGACATGTTACTGGTGGACAGTAATAATGTTTCATAAGTTATGTGTTCATTCTTAGTGATGAGCTTGAGCAATACGTTACTGAACCACAGCTAGTAGCAGTTATATATTATTGCGTTCCAGTACACTGTTACTGTGATATTACGCATAGAAGTTGAAAATATGGAAACATATTTTTAATAATCATGATTTATTTCAAGATTTATTTTAATCTATCTCAGATAATTATTCTGAGTGTCTATGTTCATTTAACATAGCCTAAGGATCTTATTGTAAACTATTAGGCAACAAAATATATTGAGATTATCTTTCCAATTGTTATTTTTGGAAACAAAATATCCTTCTGATTCCCTGCAGCGATGTCTTGCTGTAATAGGAGAAAATATCAAATTAAATATATTTGATCATCACAATCGATTAAATAAGATATGATTAGATAATATAGATTGGAAATAAATTATCTAATTGATACGATTGAAGGAAGTTACCGTTGGATCTTTCCTTCTATGGGACAGCGAACGTTGAGCAGATCGTTGCTGTGTCCTCGCTGCCAGTTTTGGCAACAAATCTCGAAGATTGCCTGGACGTCCCTTATGCTTCTTTCTCCGTTATAATCAGACCAAGGACGACATTTTCACTCTGCCTTTGTGCATCTGTGTGGTCTGTGTGGTCTGTGTGAGCTTTGTGCGTCGACGGAGAGCGGAAGGTGCTAAGTGTCTCCTGGTTCTTTCTCTTGCAAGCTGCGTGTGAGAGTGTCAAGGGGCTGAGGTCAGATCCCTTGAATCGTCTGAGAGGGACTAGGTGTCCTCGGTGCGTTCAACGAGCAGCCGGCGAATCGTCTGAGGGAAGCTAAGTGAATACCTGCTCTGAATTCAGTAACCGGTTGCTGACCCATCGGCAAGAAGCCGTTCTTGTCGTGTCTTTTCGCAGGGAAGTCTCGAGCCTACGGAGTTTGAGCAGTTAGACACGCACTTGCGGGTGCGCGCCAGAAGTCTCGTGCCTGCAGGGTAGAGCAGGAGTTGGGAACGCCGCCGGAGTGGAAAGAGTTCCTCCCGAGCACAGGGGTGCTGTGCAGAAGTCTTGAACGCCTGATACAGAGGGTTAGTAAAGCAGGTTGCGTGGAAGCCAACGGATCGGAAAATTCCACCCTAGGCACTGGGTGTGCAGTGCAGTGAGTCACGGCTGTGGTAACCGTGCACGTCCGAACTGAGTGTAGGACGTATACCTTCTAAGTGGCTTTGTGGTTTTCTTTGTGATCTTTGTGGTTCCTATCTTCGAGATCTTTGTGGTTCAACTTTGTGGTTGTCTCTTAAGCAAGTGCAGGCTTATCTTAAGGAGAGACAAGATCTGTGTGAAAATCCTCTGCTGAACGATAAAGTGCTGAAGCAATCCTTTGCTGTGAAGCAGAAACGAGCTGCTCTCTGAGAATACTTTCTTCATCGTAAGGAGTTATCTGCGAGGATTTATACTCTAACGTAACGTTGTTTGTGCTCTTTGATAAGTCAGGTTTATATTAAGCGACAACGAGCTGTGTGGAATCCATTGAGCTACCAACTGCTGAGGATAAGCATCATTCTGCTGGAAACGAGAAGACGTCCACTGTGTGAGGAGCTGACCGTTGCCAGGAGTGATCATCTATTGTACGGGATTCTAAATCTCACTTTGTGAGAGGAACATACGCCTAGTGCAAGGGCTTTTTGCACCCATTATTTTATATAGTGGAATCACCTTGTTGGTGGAAAGTGGATGTAGGTCAATTAAGGCCGAACCACTATAAATCACTGTGTCCATTACGATCGCGCAACACTCGTACGAAAACCTACTCGACAAAATCGTAATAGTTACAGTAAGGTATTTCTCATTCTGAGAAACGCTCTGCTGTGATACAGTACGCTTCCGCTTACACCGAGAAAGGGCGAAAAAGTGATAAACACTAATTCACCCCCCTCTTAGTGTACATAAACGATCCAACAGTATGTATTCCTTAAACTTGGTTTCAGGATGGGTGTAATTATCTATATCCTCGTACAGCACATGGACCATCTTCGTCAAGTTCAGGATCCGGGTGAGGAGCGTCTTGGGAATTGGATGCGGACGGAGACACTCCTCGTTCATGTCCTTCCATGCTTCGGGTACTCTGGCATAGAGTTCTTTTTTGGCTTCTTCCTCGCTTATATCCCCATGTCCTTTCATGTAACATTCGACTGCAGATATCGCTTGGCCTCTCTTTTTCTCTTGCTGTAAAAAACGACGTGACGTACAAGAAATCAAGAACATCCAGATCTTTTCATACAAACCCCAGGAAAATGAGTAAAGTCGAGGCCTTTGTTACTTACCTTATGGCCGGCTATATCATCCATGAGCCAACCAATAAACTCAGATACTCTCAAGATCTTCGGGTGCTCGGCCAACCACTTGAAAGTGGATTCCGTTGCATCATCTCCCATTCCGACGAAGGATGTCAGACATAGCACCTGATATGTCGATGAACGCATCGTGATGTGCAAGTACTCCTCGAATGTCGGCACATACCGCTGGTTTTACCATTCTGCCTCCTCTTAGTACTTAGTCACCAAATCTTTTATCTAACAAACACTTGTTAGAGCCAAACTATTTTAGACATGTATAGAAAAGAGGTACTCACTCCTCGTACTGCATAGTCGTGACGATACTTTTGTCCCCTCTTGTTGGCCGTCTCTTGATAAATCTCTTCATAGACATCCAGAAATACATTGTAAAACCATTCTAGGTACTCAGCCATTTCTTTTCCTGCATCATGATCCCATCTGAAAGCCATGAGAGCAATGAAACGAAGTGAGCTATGAAAAAGTGCACGAAACGTTTGATGTACTACAATAACGTGTCACTTTATCAGGATATACCTTTCCACGGCTCGAGTAAAGATCTTCAGTTCCTCCATGGTACCATAATCATCGAAAATTTCATCGATAATTGAAATGATTGCCCCGACTTTAGTTAGTATTCTTCTCCCAAGTGCAAACTCCGGCTGGAAGTATACACTCAACGTCCACAAGTAGCACTCTGCACTTCGGTCTCTCACGAAAGGCAGATTTCTCACAAGGTCCAAATTCTTCCACCACCTTTTCAAACAAGATATTCGTTACGATTTCACATCAAGAAATCATTGGAGTGACTTCAATAAATACCTAGAGATACTCCCGAGTTCCTGCTGATGTTGTTCTTGTAGCGAGTTAAAATCAAGTACTGCCAATTTGTAGAGGGTGTTGTTTCGTGACGGACTTTCCCTGTAGATGGGGATGTAAAGGGCCGCCTCAAGCCGTGCAAATCCCTTTCGTATCGGCATCCTCAGAGCTTGGCAGACCAGCTTCACAGGAAGACCATCCATAGTGCATGACTTAATTTCATCTTAAGGTTTGAGATGAGCTGTGGTGAAGGCATTCGCTTCTTCGAGGATATCTTCTCCATGAACCATAAAATGGTTAGCCTCTGTTACACTAAGAGGGGGGGTGAATTAGTGTTAATCACCAAATTCGGATTTTAACACTTTTTCGTTTTACCCCGCAGCGGAAGGAAGTTTCTGTAACACAGAACCTTAGATAGGTTTCTGTACAATAGAACATTTGATTGTGTTCGCAAAATGTTTGATTGGACACAAAGCTTTTTATAGTGGTTCGGCAAATTGCCTACTCCACTCTTCACCCAAAATACTGGATGGTTATCACTCAAACTCAATGTAGTAACGAATACAATACTTGTAACGAAAACAACTTTCTGTAGAATAGACCAATAGGTTCTATGCAACAGAAGACTGAGTGATAAAGCACAGACCAGAAGGTTCTGTACAACAGAATATTACGTAGCACAAACCCGAAGGTTCTGTACTATATTAACTTAGGCTCAATATAGACCAGAAGGTTCTGTATCGTAGAAAGTTTGGCACAACACAGATCAGAGGGTTCTGTGTCGAAGAGACTTAGGCACAACACAGACCGAAGGTTCTGTGTTGAAGAAGGTAAGGCACAATACTGACCAGAAGGTTCTGTGTCAGACGTGTTAACCTTCTATAGCACAGATCAAGAGATTCTGTACTGTAAGCGTAAACCTTCTATAGAATAGATCCAATGATTCTGTATCACAGAAGGTATAGCACAGACCGCAAGGTTCTGTACCAAGAATGTGTCAATCTTTAACAAACCAAAATGGTTTGTATTAGAAGTGACTTGAGATGTGTACAGACCGTAAGGTTCTGCACTAAAGTAGATTCAGACCTTAAGGTTCTGCTCTACAGGAGGTTGTACAGATCCGAACATTTTGCACTACAGGAGGTTGCACGCGTTAACGTGACTAACAAGGTACCAAGTGTGCAATCCCTCAAGGATAACGCTCATGGCTTGCCCCACGCGAGTACGTAGCGAACCCTATGCAAGCGAACAGCGACCCCTGTTCAAGGATGGATTTTCCCTCCGGCGGCTCCACACGACCTGCACGATCTCCTCGAGATAGCGACTATGTGGCGTACCCCACACAAGCACGTAGCATACCTTACGCAAGCACGCAGCAGACCCTGCGCAAGCACGCGGCAAACCCCACGCAAGTAGACGGCAGCCTCCGTCCTAGGTTTCTGCACACAGAGCTCTACATAACAGAAGCTGGCGAGGTTTAGCCCTTCCGAGGAGAACCCTTCCTGCTCCCGAGGTTCAGCCCTTCCTGCTCCCGAGGTTCAGCCCTTCTCTCCGGCCCACTGCACGTTGCCCACGTACACACGCTTCCAACAACGTATCCTGCAGCTTCTAACCGAGTCCCTCGAGTCCCCCGAGTCACTCTCCCAGAAGGCTTCACCGACGATACAGCCTTCCGTCGCTAGTGCTCCATGTGTGACTAACTCAAACGAATGAAAGAATTAGAGAACTAAAGAAATTAAACCAAATGAAGCTTACGCTCTCTCTGGACAGAATGGGATGGATGAATTTAATAACACAGAAGGTATCGCAGGAGGTTCTGCTTGATAACCTTCTACAGTTGGAAACAATCGTTGATTTGCTTCCAAATGAATTAAAATCACTTCCATCCTGGTAAAGACACACGTGATCTGGACAGGTGGTAGTTGATTTGCATCCAAATAATGTTCGTATGTTGGTCAAGTATGCTTACAGAAGCTTGTAGACTAAACAATAGAACCTTTCCATATATAGAGGATACATTTCCTTCTATAAGAAATAATATCTCCAATATGATTACTTGGAAACCAAATCGTGTAAATTTGTCAGACGATTATCTTAATCAGACTAATCCAATTTCGTAATTAAATAATCATTTACTAATCATTTAATTACAACAATGATTCTTACAAAAAGATCCTCATCAAGAGAAGCTTCTGTATAATAGAATGTTCGACCTTCTGTAGTACAGAGGGTCCGGTTCATCATCAAAACCGTCCCAACAATCTCCCCCTTTTTGATGATGACAAAACATTCATCGTTGAGGGAAATATGCTTGCAAGAACTCCCCCTAACTCCCCCTTAATAGGTGAGCGTATGAGTCTCGCGTTTTTACAGAACCATAAGGTTACTGTGAACCAGAGCCTGTCTCTTATACACATCTAGATGTGTATAAGAGACAGCCCTGCAGAAGGTTGCAATTATGAGCTGTATCAGTCTCATAGGCTTCTATTCGTAGACGGTACAGCCTTCTACGACTCATTTAGTTATAGAAAATCAAGGATTTTTCTATAACCAATACAGAGCTAGGTACTCCCCCTCAACACAATTTTCTCCCCTTTTTTGTCACATCAAAAAACAAAGGTGAATGAAGGTTGATAAAGAGTAAGTTTCTCGCATAAGGTATGACATGACGTTCATAACCAACGTGCAGAGGGTAGTTTTAATTCTCGCAGAGGGTAGAGCAGAGAGTGCAAAACCGTCATGCATAATGTGATGCAGAAGGTATGACAGAAAGTTCAATACCATACTGCAGAAGGGAATGTGTCCACTAGGTGGCACTTATTACAATCTAGTAGACCACAGAAAGCAGTTTTTGGTCTGACTAGAAATGCAGAAAAGAAAAAGAAACAACAACTAAGGAGATCACTCCTCAGACTCAGCTGAATCCTTTTCCAGATGCTCACGCAGAAGCTTGTCCTCGCGTTCCAGCTCGCGAGTCAGGTTCACCACCATTTCGCGTAGGACGCGCATATCTTCCTCATTGGCCACAGCCTTCTGCTGGAGGTCTTTGAGGAGAGCAGTTTGTTCCAGGAGGATGGTCATCTCAGCAGAGGACTTGAGCTGTCTATGTGCTGAAGGAGCCTTAACTGCGGAGGCAGAAGCAGAAGGTGCAGCAGCAGCCTTTCTGGACACTCTGGCAGATAGGGGCATATCCTCATCATCCTTAATGGTGTCCTGTGACTTCCCTTTGCGAGTCCAGGTGGAGCCCTTCCTTACATAATGCATGCTGGCTATGATCTGGTGCCCAAAGGTACCAACCATCCATTTTTCTTGGAAAGTAGATGCATCAGTAGAAACGCGGGCAAGCTTAAGAAGGCCGGCAATTACCTGGCCATAAGGCAGAGCCTTTCCTGTGGTATTGCAGCAACGTTTCATGTGCGAGAACACCGGCAGACCAAGGTTGAAAGGAATTCCCTTCATGATGTGGGCCATCAGTGACGCATCAATTGAGGTGATGGTGTCAATGCTCTTGGTCCTTGGTAAGAGGCAGAATAGCACAACTCGGTTCAATACACGAGTCTTGAGTTCCAACTTTGTGGACTCCAGGTATTTGTCCGACTGGACTCTTTCTCCCATGATGATGCTATAGGATTCCTCCTTTCCAAGATCTGACAGTGGATCATATTCCTCACAGCCAAACATTTGGTTAACATCATGTGTAGAGAAGACAAGCGGAACCCCTTCGATCACTGTTTTGATGAACTTGACATGAGGTCCTTGTTCATGGAACGTGATGTTACCATAGAACTCTCTCAGCCGAGAAATGACCACCTCTGCATATGTCTCACAGAAATTTTTCAGCCCAACTTTCTCAAGCAATGGAGCAATGTCAAGATCGTTTGCCTTTAACCAATTAAAATCAATGCGCTTGAAGGCAGCGAACTGTCGACCAGCAGCATCACATTTGGGCAATTTGGTATCGGCAAGCACAGTTTCTATCTCCGTTCTAGAGACCAGAAGGTTTACCGGAAATATGAAGGTATCTAGCCCCTCAACGAAGGTGTTCACGGGAACAGATTTCTCCGGGGACTTGGTTTTCTTTGCAGCCACTTTGACAAGAGAGGTGCTGACAGTCTCAGGCTCTTTCCGTTTCAGCCTAGTCCGTGAGGATACACCTCTTGACTTAATGGCATCATGGAGAAGCTTTGTTCCAGAGGGTGCTTTAGGCTTCTGGGTAGCCTTCTTAGTAGCAGAGGCAACGCCTTTCTGTTTGAGGTCAGGGGAGACAGAGATGACAGGAGCAGGAGCTTCCTCATCTGGTTCCTCTGGTGCGTCATCGACAAGGGGCACTTCCACCTCCTCATCAGACTCAGCATTCTCTTCAAGAGTGGCGACCTTTGATGCATCAGGGATGACAGCTGCAGGAGAACCCTTAGCAGAGGGTTCAGTTACAGAGGGTTCCACCGTCATGACGATCGGAGGTTCCTTCTGGGTTGTATCTTCCACCGAGACTTGGACTTTTGAGGGCCCTTCGTCTGTGGAGATGACAGGCATGCCATCGAGAGTCTCCACGGCAGCAATGGTCTGGTCCTTCGCAGGAGAGATGGGTTTCTCCGGCGAGGAAGGGGGTGGAGAAGTAGGTTTCTCCGAAGGAGAAGGTTGTGCCTTTCTCTTTGCAGCCTTAGCCTTTTTCCTGAGCGATTTTGCCTTGGGTGCCATGGATGATGAAGAACGAAGGTCTGAGGGTTTTAGGGCAAAACGAGAGAGAAGGAGAAAGGGGATGCGATGATCTGAGGGTGGTGTGAAGATGGAGATGACGGTTTTGGGTTTTTAAGTTGGCTCACAAAGGTGGTTTATGGGAATAAAATATTTTCCCGCTTAAATGATCTCTTTGAGATGTCATATCAAGCTGACATGCATCAGAGACAAGAAGGAAGGAAATTTTATTTCCTTGATTTGATTCGAGTGAGGCAGTTTGCTTTTCAAGACAAGTAAATCCTTCGTCACCTTCTGTTGAAGCTTCTTCTACACCGAAAAGCTAATATAATGGATAATTATATCCAAATATAAATTATTAGGATTTTAATATTCCTAATAAGGATGATTTCAATCAGAATAAGTATTCGTCATCAAAATCTTTTATTGGATGATATATCATATCTCCAGAGTTTAGTTCGAAAGTTACCTAATTTAGAGTTTAGGTAAGCATTTCGTAAGACCTTCTATAAGATAGAGAGTTTACTTTGACTCTCTGTAATGAAGTGTACAGGCGATAGTACCTTTTGTTTAATAGAGGGAAGATAATTCTACCTTCTATAAGATAGATGATGGAATTCAACCTTCCATTTTATAGAAAGCTAAATATTCATCCATATATAGTGAAGTGTACAAGAATGTACCTTCTGTAGTGTAGAAACAGAGGATTATTCCTTCTGTATGAAGTGTACAAGTATGTACCTTCTGTAGCAGGTTTTTAGAGTTCCTACTTAACTTCTCTTTGTCTTATGAAAGACATTACAGAGGATAGCAGATTCCTAATTCACTTCTGAAAAAGAAAAATTTTTCTTTATCCAGAGGCTTAGTCAAGATATCAGCCAATTGGTGTTCAGTGTTAATGTATTCCACACTAACAGAACCCTGTTGTATATTATCTCTCAGAAAGTGATGTCTGAATTCGATATGCTTCGATCGAGAGTGATACACTGGATTCTTAGCTAGGCTAATAGCACTAATATTATCACATTTGATCGGAATTTTTGTAAATGAGAGACCGTAGTCCTCAAGTTGTTGTTTCATCCACAGGAGTTGTGCACAGCAGCTTGCAGCTACTATATATTCAGCTTCTGCAGTGGAGAGGGCAACAGAAGTCTGCTTCTTAGAAAGCCATGAAATCAACATGTTTCCCATGAGCTGACAAGTACCACTTGTACTTTTTCTGTCTACCTTACTTCCTACGAAGTCTGCATCAGAATATCCATTCAGATCAAAGTTTGATTTCTTCGAATACCAGATGCCAAGATTTATGGAACCCTGTAGATATCTAAAGATTCTCTTGACCGCAGTCATGTGAGATTCTTTAGGTGCTGATTGAAATCTAGCACAGAGACATACACTAAACAGTATGTCAGGTCTAGAAGCTGTAAGGTACAGAAGAGAACCTATCATGCTTCTGTAGAGCTTACTATCCACTTCTTTACCGTTTTCGTCTTTGTCCAATTGAGTATTTGTACCCATTGGAGTAGACAAAGGTTTCGTGCCTTCTAGGCCGAATTTCTTCAGAAGCTGCTTAGTGTACTTTTCTTGATGTAAGAATGTACCTTCTGCAGATTGCTGAATTTGTAAACCAAGGAAGAACGTAAGTTCTCCCATCATGCTCATCTCAAACTCACTTGTCATGAGCTTGGAGAATTCATCACAGAGCGTTTCATCAGTTGATCCAAAGATAATGTCATCGACATAGATCTGGACAACAATGAGATGATTGCTTCTGTGTTTGAGAAAGAGAGTAGTATCTACTCTTCCTCTATTGTAGCCCTTTTCGACAAGGAAGGAGCTAAGTTTCTCATACCATGCTCTAGGAGCCTGTTTAAGGCCATATAGAGCTTTGGAGAGTTTATAGACGTAGTCTCTGTGTTGCAGATCCTCGAAACCAGGAGGTTGACTTACGTAGACCTCTTCCTTGATTTCTCCATTGAGGAATGCACTTTTTACGTCCATTTGATACAACTTAAAGTTGTTAAAGCAAGCATAGGCTAATAACATTCGTATTGCCTCTAGACGAGCTACAGGAGCAAACGTCTCATCAAAGTCGATACCCTCTTGTTGAGAGTACCCTTTTGCAACGAGCCGAGCCTTGTTCCTCACAACAATGCCTGACTCATTTAGTTTGTTCCTGAAAACCCATTTAGTCCCAATGATGGAACGGTTACCAGGTTTAGGAACAAGTGACCACACTTTGCTCCGTTCAAATTGTTCAAGCTCCTCTTGCATAGCAAGTATCCAATCTGGATCGTTGAGAGCTTCATCAATATTCTCTGGCTCTTTCTGTGATAGAAAAGCCGAGTGTTCATAGAAGGCATTTACAGAACGTCTTGTCTGTATGCCTCTGTTAAGGTCTCCTATGACTTGGTCTATAGGATGTCGTCTTTGATAAAGAGCAGGTGCTCTAATATCACTTTGCTGATTATTCTGAGAATGTTCTTCAGAATTATCATTCGTTTGTTCAAGGTTATTTTTAGACTCTTGAACAGAAGGTTCACCCTTCTCTTTCGTAGAGGGTGGAGTTTCTACAGAATCTTCTGTAGGTTCTAGAGATATAACATCTCTTGTATTGATAGTAGGAAGGTCATTAATTTTTACATTAATAGACTCCTCTATAGTAGAAGTTCTTTTGTTTAGAACTCTATAAGCTTTGCTAGACAAAGAGTATCCAAGAAAGATGCCCTCATCTGTCTTAGCTTCTAACTTTCCCAAATTGTCCTTAGAAGGTCTCAAGATAAAACATGGACTTCCAAAGGAGTAGAAATAGGATATGTTCGGTTTTCTCCCCCTGTATGGTTGATAAGGAGTTTTCTCAAGTATGGGTCTGAGTAGAACCCTATTTGATATGTAGCAGGTTGTGTTAACAGCTTCTGCCCATAGGTTCTGTGGAGCAGAGTTCTCACACATCATGGTTCTAGCCATATCTATTAGAGTTCTATTTTTTTGTTCTGCTACTCCATTTTGTTGAGGAGTATAAGGAGCAAAAAAATTGTGATCGATACCATGTTCGTCACAGAAGGTAGCGAAGTCATGGTTTTCAAACTCAGTACCATGATCCGTCCTAATAGCTTTTACAGAAGATCCAGTTTCATTCTGTAATTTCTTAGCTAGCTTAATGAAAGTTTCAAAAGTATCGCTCTTGTGAGTTAGAAATTTAACCCACGTGTATCTAGAGTAGTCATCAACCACAACTAGACAGTATCTTCTACCGCCGACACTCTGAACTTAGTAGGTCCGAATAGATCCATATGTAGAAGTTCAAGAGGTTGAGAAGTAGAAACTTCATTCTTTGCTTTGAATGAAGATTTAGTTTGTTTTCCAAGTGAACACGCTTCACAGAAGCTGTCATGCTCGAAACGTATGTTAGGTAAATTCTTAACTAAATCCTTTCGCACAAGCTTGGATATCAGTTTGAAGTTGGAGTGTCCCAACCTTCTATGCCATAGTAGGCTTTCATCTTTGACTGTCAGAAGGCAACTTTCTGTAGTACAGAAGCTATTCTGAGTCAAGGTATAGATATTCCTCTTACGAGTCCCAATGAAGCGAACTTCATTGTTCAGGATTCCGGAACACTTGTCTTGATCAAAAGTTATTTTATAACCTTTGTCACAAAGCTGGCTAATGCTCAGCAAATTATGTTTGAGTTCTGTAACCAACAGAACCTCATCGATGACCATGGAGTCAGAACTTCCAATGGTACCTTTGCCGATGACAGAGCCTTTGCTATTGTCACCGAATTTAACCGACCCTCCACATTGTAGAGTCAGTTGGGAAAATTTGGATGGGTCTCCGGTCATGTGCCTGGAGCATCCACTATCCAGATACCATTCGCTTTCAACAGTTTCTGTTTGAAAGCAGGTATGAAGTTCATTTTGAGTTTCTGTGTGAGTTGTGAGGCACATTTGTGCTTCCTCATCATCAGAATCATCAAGTTCTGCCCAATTAGCCATTGCTTTCTTGGACTTGTGTTTTGGAGAAGGTTTCTCCTTTTCTTTAAGTAAAGGACATTCTGTTTTGTAGTGTCCTTTCTTTTTGCATTCAAAGCATGTGACCAACTTTGGGTCCATGTGATTTTGGCTTGTCTTATTGAAGCGCTTTTTGGAGGCGAACCGCAAAAGTCGTTTAGCTATCATTGCGAGTTCATCATCCGAATGAGCTTCAGCTTCATCATCTGAACCTTCTGTAGGTACTTCTGATGCTTTAAAAGCAACGGGTGCTCTCTTTATATCTGGTTGAGAGGATCTTTCCATCTCATACGAGATTAAGGAGCTCATCAACTGATCTAGTCGAAGAGTAGAGAGGTCTTTAGCTTCTTCTATAGCCGTTTTCTTGGCTTCCCATGATTTGGGTAGAGTACGCAAAACTTTTCGAACTAGTTCAGAATTTTGATAGGTTTTGCCCAAATGTGTTAGGGCATCAACTAGAAGGTTGAGTCTCTGGAACATCTGTTCTACAGATTCATCAGCCTTCATAGTGAAATTTTCGTATTGGTGAATTAAGAAATTCACCTTAGTTTCTCTTATCTGGTTTGTCCCAATGTACATGGTGACAAGTTTATCCCAGATTTCCTTGCTCGAAGTGCAAGTTGAAACTTTGACGAATTCACCTTCAGACATAGCATTGAACATCAAATACTTTACCGTTTTAGTGAGTCGTCTGATCTTAAGGTATTCCCGTGTAGGATGACCTTCTCAATCAAATCGTTGGTTCTCTGGTATAGAAGGAGGACCATCTTCTATATAAGACCATAAGTCTTCATCAATAACATCAACAAATGCGCTCATACGAATTTTCCAATAGGCAAAATTCTTACCGTCGAAAATGGGAGGATTCCCAACATGTGGTTTAGGCACATTATAGTTTTTAGCCATGTGTTCAATTCGTATAGAGTATCACGCTTCTATAGAATAGAACGTTGACGAAAGGAGTATATAACCTCAACAAAAAAGCAAGCTTCTGTTGGGTAGAAGTCAGTCGTCAAGTCAACAATCAGGCCTATGTTAAACAGACCACGAGTGTTAATATGACAAAATGAGAATCTGATTTCAGGTGGTAGTTGTTGAATTCTCGCAGAGCAGCAAGCTTCTGTAGAACAGAAACAAAATTCCAAATGTGATATTCACAGAGCTTACGCTTCTGTTGAATAGATTTTGATATAATGCAGAGTTCTACAGAATATTACAATTTAATACTCACAGAGCTCGAAGCTTCTGGAGGATGGAAAAGTTTAGTTCAGTCTCTGTTGAGTAGAACACTAATTCCAGACGTTGTTTTCGAACAGAGCGCAAGCTTCTGTTGAATAGAAAGTAGCTTCTGATAGAGCGTAAGCTTCTACAGAAAAGATACAAATAGTTTCTCACAGAACAAGGTGCTTCTGTGGAACAGGAGTTAAATTCGGATAGAGCGTAAGCTTTTACAGAATAGAACTATGTAGATATTCACAGAGCTTAAAGCTTCTGTGGAGTAGCGGGTTGATCCTGATAGAGTGTAGGCTTCTACAGAATAGCAACAAATCGTTTCTCACAGAACAAGGTGCTTCTGTAGAACAGGAGTTAAATTCGGATAGAGCGTAAGCTTCTACAGAATAACAAAAAACACAGAGCTAAGAGCTTCTGTGGAGAAGAACGTGTAGCTGGTAAGAGCTTTTCAAGGATCTACAACAAGCTGTTAAGCCTCTGTTGACACCGCTCTGATACCAATTGTTACACTAAGAGGGGTGTGAATTAGTGTTAATCTCCAAATTCGGATTTTAACGCTTTTTCGTTTTACCCCGCAGCGGAAGGAAGTTTCTGTTGTACAGAACCTTAGATAGGTTTCTGTACAACAGAACGTTTGATTGTGTTCGCAAAATGTTTGATTGGACACAAAGCTTTTTATAGTGGTTCGGCAAATTGCCTACTCCACTCTTCACCCAAAATACTGGATGGTTATCACTCAAACTCAATGTAGTAACGAATACAATACTTGTAATGAAAACAACTTTCTGTAGTATAGACCAATAGGTTCTATTCAACAGAAGACTGAGTGATAAAGCACAGACCAGAAAGTTCTGTACAATAGAATGTTACGTAGCACAAATCCGAAGGTTCTGTACTATAGTAACATAGGCTCAATACAGACCAGAAGGTTCTGTATCGTAGAAAGTTTGGCACAACACAGATCAGAGGGTTCTGTGTCGAAGAGACTTAGGCACAACACAGACCGAAGGTTCTGTGTTGAAGAAGGTAAGGCACAATACTGACCAGAAGGTTCTGTGTCCGACGTGTTAACCTTCTATAGCACAGATCAAGAGATTCTGTACTGTAAGCGTAAACCTTCTATAGAATAGATCCAATGATTCTGCATCACAGAAGGTATAGCACAGACCATAAGGTTCTGTACCAAGAATGTGTCAATCTTTAACAAACCAAAATGGTTTGTATTAGAAGTGACTTGAGATGTGTACAGACCGTAAGGTTCTGCACTAAAGTAGATTCGGACCTTAAGGTTCTGCTCTACAGGAGGTTGTACAGATCCGAAGATTCTGCACTACAGGAGGTTGCACGCGTTAACGTGATTAACAAGGTAGCAAGTGCGCAATCCCTCAAGGATAACGACTTTGTGGCGTACCCCACGCGAGTACGTAGCGAACCCTACGCAAGCGAACAGCGACCCCTGTTCAAGGATGGATTTTCCCTCCGGCGGCTCCACACGACCTGCACGATCTCCCCGAGATAGCGACTATGTGGCGTACCCCACACAAGCACGTAGCATACCCTACGCAAGCACGCAGCAGACCCTGCGCAAGCACGCGGCAAACCCCACGCAAGCAGACGGCAGCCTCCGTCCTAGGTTCTTGCACACAGAGCTCTACACAATAGAAGCTGGTTAGTCCCTCACCTTCTGTGCTCCCGAGGTTCAGCCCTTCACTCCGGCCCACTGCACGTTGCCCACGTACACATGCTTCCAACAACGTATCCTGCAGCTTCCAACCGAGTCCCTCGAGCCCCCGAGTCACTCTCCTAGAAGGCTTCACCGACGATACAGCCTTCCGTCGCTTGTGCTCCACGTGTGACTAACTCAAACGAATGAAAGAATTAGAGAACTAAAGAAATTAAAACAAATGAAGCTCACACTCTCTCTGGACAGAATGGGATGGATGAATTTAATAATTTCGTGAAGTGTTTTTAATGGGAGAGAGGGCGTGGCTATTTATACACAAAATTTCAAGAAGAAAATACAAAGGGAAAATATAAAACGTAATCTGCAAAATGTGAAATAAAGAATTAGTTTACAAAATGATTTATATACAGAAATAATATATACGTGCAAGTATTCTGGTAGAGAATAAATCAGAATAGAATTATGATATATTTTGCATTAATAGTGTACCACAGAAGGTATCGCAGAGGTTCTACCTGATAACCTTCTACAGTTGGAAACAATCGTTGATTTGCTTCCAAATGAATTAAAATCACTTCCATCCTGATAAAGACACACGTGAAAGTGTATCTGGACAGGTGGTAGTTGATTTGCATCCAAATAATGTTCGTATGTTGGTCAAGTAAGCTTACAGAAGCTTATAGACTAAACAATAGAACATTTCCATATATAGAGGATACATTTCCTTCTATAAGAAATAATATCTCCAATATGATTACTTGGAAATCAATTCGTATAAATTTGATCAGACGATTATCTTAATCAGACTAATCCAATTTCGTAATTAAATAATCATTTAATAATCATTTAATTACAACAATGATTCTTATAAAAAGATCCTCATCAAGAGAAGCTTCTCTAGAATAGAATGTTCGACCTTCTGTAGTACAGAGGGTCCGGTTCATCATCAAAACCGTCCCAACAGCCTCATAGAGACTTAACAATCCACGAAGGTTTGATTGCAACGACTCTTGAAAACCGTCACCAGTCTTGAACTTGGAGAACAGCTCTTCACAAATTTGACATTCGTTGACCATTCGTTTCAGAACTTAAATCAGAAACTTACTATAAAAAATGCACATACCAGAAGAGATTCGATAACACAGTTGCCGGAGCAACCGAAAGAGAAGAGCGGTTGCGTGAAGGTCTTCCCCGCATCTCGAGAAGTAGGCATGGCTGTTCTCGTACATGTTGTCCAAGCGCTCTGATATCGATGCTTTGAAAAGGTAGGCGATGCCCAATCGCTGCAGCTGATCGATTAAATTCATCTCCTCCAAGAGTCTGCCTTCATCAACCTTGGCCACCAGCATGGCTTCGACCTCGGCCACAAGTCCCTCGATTGTGCGTCGGTGTTCCCCCTTCAGGGGACGGATGTCCTACAAGGACACGAACAAACCATCAACTAGGGAAACTTTGTTACTATTAAGAGAATGTAGAGATTTTGATTACGAGAGAGACCAAGGAATCATCTTCCGGAGCATAACGGATGAAGTAATCGCCCCATACAGTTGGATGATGATCGGCGGATCGGCGTCCCCGGCAACATGTTTGATCCTGGGGATCGTGGAGTTCACCAGAGTGGGTGCGGACATAGTCGCGCCGATATCTTTACAAGGGCTGCGAAGGGTAATGTAAAAGTTAGCTTTGGGCAGTGGTTGATGATGCGAGCATGCAAATTTTATAGACACGAGCTGCAGTTCACGGGACTTCCATGTGTTAAATTTTTTATTGCTACATTTCCGCAAGTGAGATGCAGTAAATATGAATCCTCAAATCCTATTTGCTTTGTTATTTTTATGTAGCACATTTTAAATAAAGTCGATGGTTTGGTTGAAAATCTAGCATTCCACTTCATAGTGCTCACAATACCAAGTTGTTTTTTATTAATATACGAACCCAAAAAAATGCAGTTTTTAAATTTAATAGGTGATTTCATTACTAAGGTTATTGATTTTTATTATTGACAATTTTAAGAGAAATAAATATCATGTTACACACGCATTATCATTTGTCGGGAGGGGCTCGGCGATCATGCAACGTTCGTAGTGTACTCCTTGAGGTTGTTGGTCTTGGAAGAGATGCCTCTTAGGGCCGTGGTCATGGCACTGGGGCCGGCATCCCAACTGTGGCGGGGCCATTCTCGGGCAACGTTATTCATGTGTTGATGAAACATCAATTTAAATAGAAAGTTAATGACTTTCCATTATCTTTTATTAATGCAAATTCATCTTCTTTATATTATAATATGAATATAATATTCGGACAACGTTTTTCATGTGTTGATGAAACATAAATTTAAAATAGATATATCATGGTCATTTTGAAAAAAGAAAGAAAAACGTGGGAATTGGCCGATGCGTGTTCATATTTCAGCCAAGTGGTATGATGAAAGGGAGGCAGAAACATCTCCACAATAAACAGAAAAGATGACTACAAGTCCCTCGATTGTGCGTCGATGTTCCCCCTTCGGGGGACGAAAGCACTAAGGGAACACGAAAATGCATTCAGCTAGGGAAATTTTACTATTCAAAGAATATGGAGATTTTGATTACGAGAGTGACCAAGGAATCATCTTCCGGAGCGTAACGGATGAAGTAATCGCCCCATACACTAGGATGATGATCCGCGGATCGGCGTTCCCCGGCAACATGTTTGATCCCGGGGATCGTGGAGTTCACCAGAGTGGGTGCGGACATAGTCGAGCCGATATCTTTACAAGGGCTGCAAAGGGTAATGTAAAAGTTAGCTTTGGGCAGTGGTTGATGATCCGAGCATGTAAATTTTATAGACACGAGCTGCGGTTCACCGGGACTTCCATGTGTTAAATTTTTCTTTTGTTTTTGTCGGCAGGGAATAAGAACATGTGTTATTTTTTACTCTATATTTTGTTAAAATGATGACATATAATTTTATTTAGAAAAAATAATGTTTCATTTTCATTATAACATGTTTACTAAACGATTTAAATATTGGGCTACACAAGTTTGCACGATTAGTTAATTAGGTCGTGACCCGTCTTTTAAGTATTTCGTAAAATGAAGAAAAACACTATTTTTATTGGTTGAAAATTGTGGGGTACAAATTTAGAGGAAATTGGATCGTTCATGTGGTTTCGATGAAAGAAAAAGCTTCAATAGCATGCAAATTGACATATATCATGGTCATTTTGAAAAAGAAAGAAAAACGTGGGAATTGGCCGGCCATGCGTGTTCATATTTCAGCCAAGTGAGTATGATGAAAAGGAAGGCAGAAACATCTCCAACCATAAACAGAAAAGATTGACTGGACATTGTCATAGCATTCAAACAAAACGTCCGACATCTGGCTCTGCCCTCCCTGCTTAGGCATACCATCAATCCACGTGCTATAATTCGTTTCATTTCGGACACGCGCTACGATTCGCACGACATGGGGATCCGGGTCTGTGCTCTACGGCGCTCTCCGATCGGGGGTGAGTGCTGCGGATGAAATCGGGATGGCTCCTCAGTCGATTTCTATCGTGTTTTACTACGATAGGAGGAACTGAAATGAAAGGTGCTTGCTGAAATCCTTTTTTTCTGGAATGTTGCAAGTGTTTTATTAGGTTTCTTCTCTACCTTCTCTTTGTAGTTTAATTGAAATGCTACTGGTTTGCGTTTATGGTTTGAAAGTTACAATTTTTCTAAATTAGGTCAGAAAATTAGTCATTTCATCGTTTTGAAAATGCTTTTAAAATTCACATTCCTTTTCCTGCGTTATTTATGAGCTTTGATTTCAGTGAATAGTATGGACCGTGAGTTACCCAAACGCAGTTTCACCTTTGTGAGTTCATTGAATCTCCCAAATTTTGCAGCCTTTTTTTTTTCCTATGTGAGTTGAGGGTTGTTGGGCTCTGGTAATATTATTACATTTTTGCAAGTGAGACGTAGTAAATATGAATCCTAGAACCCTATTTGTTTTCTTCTATAGCATTAAATAAAGTCGACGGTTTGGTAGAATATCTAGCATTCCACTTCATAGTGCTCACATTTAAGTAATAAAAAATAATAATTATACATTCAAAAATAATTCATTCGTAATACCAAGTTGTTTTTTATTAATATACGAACATTAAAAAAAAGTAGTTTTTAAATTTAATAGGTAAATTGATTACTAAGGTTATTGATTTTTAATGAAAATTGTTGACAGGAGTCGGGGCACGAGCTGTGGTTGAGGTCGTGGTGGCCGGTGCCGGCATCCTAACCGTGACCTGGGCTTTTCTATAGGACTTCCATTCAACTCCCACAAATATAATATGAATATAATTCCGGGACATAAGTTTGAAAAGAAATGATATATTTTAACTTACACTTCAACATTTGACATGGCCAAACCACTTAATATTATCTTCTATTAATGCAAATCATACTGTATTTCATCTTCTTTAATTTCTAAACATATAATGTTACATTGATTTGATTACGCATTGGAAGTGATAGAATTGGATAAAAATGATTAAATGTGGTTTGATTTTGTCTATATATTACTGGTTCAAGAGGTTTATTGTGCTATATACTTCAGCTCAAGCCTGGTTAGCCCATGAATAGGTATATCTACTTATGAGGATATACGGAACCATTACAAACTAGTAGATTGTGTCGAACGGGAACTCCATAGTTGCCTTGAATTTCTCACTATCAGTGTTCTTCGATAATTTTACTGAATTAATCGAATGCTTCTTTCTTAACTATACAAACTTACTTTCCGCCTTATTCCATTGTTTGGTTACACCAAAATAAGCCGTAGAGTTTCTCAACCTCATATATTTCCATCAAGTCGAATTATTCAACATTATCTTCTATTTGCTTTATATCCCTAATAATCATATTACTCACAATCAAATTTAAAACTATTTTACTATATCAAAGTAGGTAACTTCATGGATATAATAAATAAAAGTCTCTAAGTCAATAGCTCAATCTCACTTGTTCAGCACAATTTTAGACAGATATAACAACTTAATCGATCTTTGATACTTTATCGTAACATACCTTGACACATGGCTGCACACACAATAACAGCAACATGATAACATTAAGCAACATAATTTGGAGAGATTGGGCTAGTAACACGGTTGCAGCACAATAACATGTTACGGAGACTTTGGGACGCCAAACACGTGTCACATCACCAGTGGCTCGGCAATCGTACATCGTATGTACTCCTTGAACTTGGTTTCAGGATGGGTGTAATGATCTATATCCTCGTACATCACATGGAGCATCTTTGTCAAGTTCAGGATCCGGGTGAGGAGAGTCATTTGAATTGGGTTCGGACGGAGACACCCCTCGTTTATGTCCTTCCATGCATTGAGGACTCTGGCAAAGAGTTCTTTTTTGGCTTCTTCCTCAGTAAGATCCCCATATTCTTTCATGTAACATTCAACAGCAGATATCGCTTGGCCTCTCTTTTTTTCTTGCTGTAAAAAACAACGTGACGAACAAGAAATCAAGAACATCCAGATCCTTTCCTACAACCCCAGGAAAATGGGTAAAGCCGAGGCCTTCGTTCCTTACCTTATGGCCGGCTATATCATCCATGAGCCGAGCAATAAACTCAGATGTTCTCAAGATCTTCGGGTGCTCAGCCGCCCACTTGAAAGCGGATTCCGTGGCATCATCTCCCATACCGACGAAGGATGTAAGAGACAACATATGATATGCAGATGAAGGCATCGTGACGCGCAAGTACTCCTCGAATGGTGGCACATAGCGCTGGTGGTACCATTCTGCCTCCTCGTGGTAAGCATTCACCAAATCTTTCATCTAACAAACACCTGTTAGAGTCAAACCATTTTAGTCGCGTATAGAAAAGAGGTACTCACTCCTCGTACTGCATAGTCGTGACGATACGTTTGCCCCCTCATGTTGACCGTCTCTTGATAAATCTCTTCATAGACATCCAGGAACACATTGTAAAACCATTTCAAGTACTCAGGCATTTCTTTTCCTGCATCACGATCCCATCTGAAAGCCATGCGCGCAATGAAGCGGAGTAAGCTGTGAAAAAGTTCACGGAACGTTTGAAGTACCCCAACAACGTGACATTTTATCAGGATATACCTTTCCACGGCTCGAGTAAAGATATCCAGCTCATCCATTGTACCATAATCATCGAAAATGTCATCGATAACTGAAGTCACCGCGAGGACTTTAGTTAGTATTGTTCTCCCAAGTGCAAACTCCAGCTGGAAGTATACACTCAACGTCCACAAGTAGAGCTCTGCAATCCGGTCTCTCACGAAAGGCAAATTTCTCACAAGTTCCAAATTCTTCCACCACCTTTTCAAGCAAGATATTCGTTACGATCTCAAATTGAAAATTCCTTGGAGTGAGTTCAATCTATACCTAGAGATACTCCCGAGTTCCTGCTGATGTTGTTCCTGTAGCGAATTAAAATCAAGTACTGCCAAGGTGTAGAGGGTGTTGTTTCGTGATGGACTTTCCCTGTAGATTGGGATGTAAAGGGCTGCCTCAAGCCGTGCAAATCCCTTTCGTATTGGCATCCTCAGAGCGTGGCGGACCAGCTTCGCAAGAAGATCATCCATAGGGCATGACTTAACTTCGTCGAAAGATTTGAGACGAGCTGCGGTGAAGGCATNGTCACATCACCAGTGGCTCGGCAATCGTACATCGTATGTACTCCTTGAACTTGGTTTCAGGATGGGTGTAATGATCTATATCCTCGTACATCACATGGAGCATCTGTGTCAAGTTCAGGATCCGGGTGAGGAGAGTCATTTGAATTCGGTTCGGACGGAGACACCCCTCGTTTATGTCCTTCCATGCATTGAGGACTCTGGCAAAGAGTTCTTTTTTGGCTTCTTCCTCAGTAAGATCCCCATATTCTTTCATGTAACATTCAACAGCAGATATCGCTTGGCCTCTCTTTTTTTCTTGCTGTAAAAAACAACGTGACGAACAAGAAATCAAGAACATCCAGATCCTTTCCTACAACCCCAGGAAAATGGGTAAAGCCGAGGCCTTCGTTCCTTACCTTATGGCCGGCTATATCATCCATGAGCCGAGCAATAAACTCAGATGTTCTCAAGATCTTCGGGTGCTCAGCCGCCCACTTGAAAGCGGATTCCGTGGCATCATCTCCCATACCGACGAAGGATGTAAGAGACAACATATGATATGCAGATGAAGGCATCGTGACGCGCAAGTACTCCTCGAATGGTGGCACATAGCGCTGGTGGTACCATTCTGCCTCCTCGTGGTAAGCATTCACCAAATCTTTCATCTAACAAACACCTGTTAGATGGGAGGGCCCTTCCTCCTTATATACCACACCAATTGGGCTTCCCCAACCGGTGTGAGACTTTGGGCGTCACCACTAATATCCTGCATCAGCTCGGCCACCCACTTGAAAGCGGATTCCGTTGCTTCATCTCCCATACCGACAAAGGATGTAAGACATAGCAGATGATGTGCGGATGAAAGCATCGTGACGCTCAAGTACTCCTCGAATGGTGGCACAAATCGCTGGTGGTACCATTCTGCCTTCTCGTGGTATGCATTCACCAAGTCTTTCAATTAAGAAACACATGTTAGAGCCAAACCATTTTAGGTATGTATAGAAAAGAGGTACTTACTGCTCGTACTGCATAGTCGTGGCGATATGTTCGTCCCCCAATGTTGGCCGTCTCTTGATAAATCTCTTCATAGACATCCAGAAATACATTGTAAAACCATTTCAGGTACTCAGGCATTTCTTTTCCTGCATCACGATCCCATCTGAAAGCCATGCGAGCAATGAAGCGAAGTAAGCAATGAAAAAGTGCATGAAACTTTTGATGTACTGCACTAACGTGACATTTTATCCGGATATACCTTTCCACAGCTAGAGTAAGGATCTTCAGTTCTTCCATTGTACCATATTCATCGAAAATGTCATCAATAATAGAAGTCATCACCATGACTTTAGTTAGTATTCTTCTCCCAAGTGCAAACTCCGGCAGGAAGTATACACTCAACGCCCACAAGTAGAGCTCTACAATCCGGTTTCTTACAAAAGGCAGATTTCTCACAATGTCCAAATTCTTCCACCACCATTTCAAACAAGATATTCGTTACGATTTCACATTGAAATTCATTGGTGTGAGTTCTATCTATACCTCGAGATACTCCCGAGCTCCTGCTGATGTTGTTCCTGTAGCGAGTTAAAATCAAGTACTGCCAGGGAGTAGAGGGTGTTGTTCCGTGACGGACTTTTCCTGTAGATTGGGATGTAAAGGCTAGCCTCAAGCCCACAAATCCCTTTGGTATCGGCATCCTCAGCGCGTGGCAGACCAGCTTCGCAGGAAGATCATCCTTAGGGCATGACTTAATTTCATCGAAAGATTTGAGATGAGCTGTGGAGAAGACATTCGCTTCGTCGAGGATATCTTCTCCATGAACCATAAAATGGCTGGCCTCATAGAGACTTAACAATCCACGAAGATTCGAGTGCAACGACATACAAAAACAGTCACCAGTCTTGAACTTCGTGAACACCTCGTCACAAAATCGACATTCGTTTGACCATTCTTTTCAGAATTTAAATCAGACGAAACTTACTCCATAAATGCACATACCACAAGTGATTGGATAACCCTGTTGCCGGAGCAACCGAAAGAGAAGAGCGGTTGCGTGAAGGTCGTCCCCGCACATACCGGAGTAGACATGGCTGTTCTCATACATTCTGTCTAAGCGCTAGGATATCGAAGCTTCGAAAAGGTAAGATATGCCCAATCGCTGCAACTGATCGATTAAGTTCATCTTGTCCAAGAAGTTGCCTTCATCGATCTTTGCGGACAGCATATGTTCAACCTCGGCTACAAGTCCCTCGATTGTGCGTCGATGTTCCCCCTTTGGGGGACGAAAGCACTAAGGGAACACAAAAATGCATTCAGCTAGGGAAACTTTGTTACTATTCAAAGAATATGGAGATTTTGATTACGGGAGTGACCAAGGAATCATCTTCCGGAGCATAACGGATGAAGTAATTCGCCCCAAACAGTAGGATGATGATCCACGGATTGGCGTTCCACTGCAACAAGTTCGATCCTGGGGATCGTGGAGTTCACCAGAGTGGGAGCGGACATAGTCGCGCTGATATCTTTACAAGGACTGTAAAAGTTAGCTTTGGGCAGTGGTTGATGATGCGAGCATGCAAATTTTATAGCCAAGAGCCGCAGTTCACGGGACTTCCATGTGTTAAAATTTTTTATTACTACATATCGCAAGTGAAACGCAGTAAATATGAATCCTCAAATCCTATTTGCTTTTTTATTTTGATGTAGCACATTTTAAAATAAAGTCGATGGTTTGGTTGAAAATCTAGCATTCCACTTCATAGTGCTCACATCTAAATAATAAAAAATAATAATTATACATTTGTTTTTTATTAATATACCAACCTAAAAAAATGCAGTTTTTAAATTTAATAGGTGATTTGATTACTAAGGTTATTGATTTTTTTTTATTGACAATTTTAAGAGAAATAAATATTACGTTACACAGGATCAATCATTTGTCGGTAGGGGCTCGGCGATCATGCAACTTAGTGGACTCCTTGAGGTTGTTGGTCTTGGAAGAGATGCCACTTAGGGCCGTGGTCGTGGTCGCTGGGGCCGGCATCCCAACTGTGGCGGGTGGCCATTCTCGGGCAACGTTATTCATTTGAGATGAGCTGTGGTGAAGGCATTCGCTTCTTCGAGGATATCTTCTCCGTGAACCATAAAATGGCTAGCCACATAGAGACTTAACAATCCACGAAGGTTTGATTGCAACGACTCTTGAAAACCGTCACCAGTCTTGAACTTGGAGAACACCTCTTCACAAAGTCGACATTCGTTGACCATTCCTTTCAGAACTTAAATCAGACGAAACTTACTATAAAAAACGCACATACCACAAGAGATTCGATAACCCTGTTGCCAGAGCAACCGAAAGAGAAGAGCGGTTGAGTGAAGGTCTTCCCCGCACGTCCCGAAGTAGGCATGGTGGTTCTCATACATGCTGTCCAAGCCCTCTGATATCGATGCTTCGAAAAGGTAGGCGATGCCCAATCCTTGCAACTGATCGATTAAGTTCATCTCCTCCAAGAGGCGGCCTTCGTCTACCTTGGCCGACAGCATGGCTTCGACCTTGGCCGCAAGTCCCTCGATCGTGCGTCGGTGTTCCCCCTTCGGGGAACGGAAGTCCTACAGGGACACAAACAAACCATCAGCTAGGGAAACTTTGTTACTATTCAGAGAATATAGAGATTTTGAATACGAGAGTGACCAAGGAATCATCTTCTGGAGCACAACGGATGAAGTAATCACCCCATACAGTCGGATGATGATCCGCGGATCGGCGTTCCATGGCGACATGTTTGATCCTTGGGATCACGGAGTTCACCAGTGTCGGAGCGGACATAGTCAGCTGGGATGTCTTTACAAAGAATGTAAAGGGTATTGTAAAAGTTATGTTTGGGCAGTGGTTGTTGGTGCTAGCATGCAAATTTTATTTATTATATATTATATATAATATTACTCTATATTTTATTTTTGTCGGCAAGAATAAGAACACTGTTTCACATTAATTTTTTTTTCCTTTTCTACTCTATATTTTGTTAAAACGATGACATAAAAATTTATTTGAAAAGAACAATGTTTTATTTTCGATTTTTGCCCGCGAGTTTCACTTTACTTGTAAATTATTTTTCGAAATTGGTTTTTATCATTATTGTTTTTCTTTCAAATATTATTTTTCTTCATGAAAGCTTTTAATAAAGTATCACTGTAAGTCATTATTATGACAGATTTAATTGTGTTAACATTAGCTCTGATTTAAAACAATTAATGGATGATGATGCAATAAATTTACATATGAATTATCACATCAAATCAAATATATTTGAAGTTACCTTTTAAAATTATTCTAGTATTTGTTTTCTAGTTTTGAATTAGGGATATATTAAGCTTGAAATTATTTTATAATATATAATTACTCAATGGATCTAAAGAAACAATTTGGACAAAATCCTCGAACAAACAAATCATTATCACACTACATTGGGAATTGATTTGCCGACAGAAACGTGTCCTACCATAAATGGAAAAGATTCAGTGGACATCGTCATACCATCAATCCATGTGCTATAATTTGTTTCCCCTGTGGACATTCATAAATTATTTATAGGTGATTTGATTACTAAGGTTATTGATTTTTATTATTGACAATTTTAGGAGAAATAAATATCACGTTACACAGGATCAATCATTTGTCGGTAGGGGCTCGGCGATCATGCAACGTACGTAGTGTACTCCTTGAGGTTGTTGGTCTTGGAAGAGATGCCACTTAGGGCCGTGGTCGTGGTCGCTGGGGCCGGCATCCCAACTGTGCCGTGAGGGGGCCATTTTTTATAGGACTCCCATCCGACTCCAACAAATATAATATGAATATAATATTCGGACAACGTTATTCATGTGTTGATGAAACATCAATTTAAAATAGAAAGGATTTTTTGTTAACTTACACGTCACATGAACAAACCACTTCCCATTATCTTTTCGTAATGCAAATCGTATCGTAAATCTTCTTCTTTATATTTTAACATATACGGATAAAGTTACATTGATTTGATTAAGTGTTGAAATTTTTCGTGGTAGAATTGGATAAAAATGATTAAATGCGGTTTGATTTTGTGTATATATTATTATTTCAAGAGTATTTTATTGTGCTATATACTTCAGCTCAAGCCTGGTTGGCCCATGAATAGGTAGTAGATTTGGTATTTATGTACGTATTTCAATTTACAACCATGAATCGCTAACCTTAATAAGATGCACTTTAACTTTACTGATTGAACATTTAATATGTTTCGTAAGTTACTTTTTATAATTTATATGCTTCGTACGCTGTCTTTTTTCTTATTTTATAATATGTTAAAATTATAAAATTACATTTAATGTCATTAATATATATTTTTTTTAACTATTCATATCTATCTATGACCAAAGGGCATCCGTTAACAAAACCCAACTTAATAAAACATATTATACTTATTAAATGATGATAAATATAGAATTAAATCAGCAATCAACTTAATGTTAATGTTTACTCTTTGATGAAAATAAATTAATTTATACATCTTTACATGTGACTCCTCCATACCCTGAACCTAACTATTTCAAAGCATCGACTACTTGCAGGGGGCGGAAAACACGTGCCTAGCACGTGTTTGGTCGAACTTTTGGTTTGTTGAGATGTCAAATTTAGAATCAAATAAATTTATGGATTTCAGTGGTTTTCACATGTCATTTTGTTGTTTCTCTTTGTTATAATCCAAGGTTTCCATAATTTTGAGCACCAAAACATGTTTCCAGGCAAAAATCAGCTCTAGATTGTGCGAAAACTCCATAGTCGCTTTTGAGTTTCCCACTATCAGTTGTTTATCTGTAATTTTACCGTATTAATAGAATGATTCTTTCTTGCCCATATGAATTTACTACATGGGATTTCCATTACAACATTGACCATCAAAACGCATAAATAATACTCGTATGTGTTTGTTACATTTAGAGTTGATTAATTCTTATGTTTGGTGTACGCGCGCCCTCCGGCCTAGCACGCACGCGAGGTGGTTCGGGCAACCCGAGGATCCGGGCCCGCTCCCCCCGAGACCCAGTCCGGTCGGCGTTACGGCTCGAACGCCGGACGCTGCGAAAAGGGGCCCAGGGTTGGGCCTTCCCTAGATTCGCGAACGGGTCTGCGGGGCGTTTCGCCAACCACCTGAAGGTGGCGAGCGAAAAGCTGCGTTAAGGCCTCGCTCGCGAATTTTTAGGAGGGCTCAAGGAGCAGCTCGAGTCTGCCGTCACCTCATCCTAAATGGCTCCGAAAGATGTAGTAGGGTTTAGTTTAACTTTGGAAAATATTTGTTCGGAGTCGCCACCGACTTAGTTTAAAATGTATGATTTTAAGTCGGAAAAATCAAAGTCCGGGTTCGGGGATTCCTATTTACTAACCTTTATATTTTTAACATGCGAAAAGGGTGGCGATTTGTCCCAAAAAATTTAACTTTTGATTGACGGGTGTTGGATCCGATCCGAGAGTGGGCCGGACTCTTATCGACGTTTTAACGGGCGTTGGATCCGAATTTAGGTTTGTTTGATTAAAACCGAACATGCGACGTATAAACTATGGCTTAAGCACACGCGCAATCACAAACAATTATTTAGATAAAAAAGGCGGGGAAGGGCGGTGATTGCTGGCCATGCACTTGGGCCCGCAATCACCTTTAGTTGGGCTTAAAATAAAATTCGTTACAAGTGGGCTTAAAATAAAATTTGGGAAGGCCCGCACCTCCCCTTTATACCTTTAATTGAAGGTTGGGGCCGCTTTACTCTTCAAGCCCGCGGTTTTTAGGTCGGGGTAGATCCGCGCGGTTTGATACACGCGCCTTCGAGTTAATTTTCGAAATTTCGAATTTGATCTCCCGAAGTTGCATGCTCAGTGTACATGCAAAATAAAATAAGTGTGCTTAGTATCGTCAAAGTCGAATAAAATTCGATTAAATTGAAAAAAGGTAAGACTTGTCTTACCGTTTTGATCGGGGACGTGTATCTGGTGTACATTGTCGGTGATGTCCAATAAATTCACGGTGTTTTACATGCAAAATAAGAGAACTGGATGTGAATACATACACAGACAGAGGGATAATAATTTTTTTTTTCTGTAAGGTCAAATTCTCGACGACATTTTGCGAAGTAACAAGCTGTCTCTTATACACATCTAGATGTGTATAAGAGACAGCATACACAGACAGAGGGATAATAATTTTTTTTTTCTGTAAGGTCAAATTCTCGACGACATTTTGCGAAGTAACAAGGATTAGACAACAACCTCCAATAAATTTCAACAAACGGGTCAAAGTTGGATGACAGAAGGACCCGCAAACAAATTATATCAAAACTAGGCGTTTAACCACAATTTGCAAAATAAAAAGAGAATCCTAATCGTAATACGCAAGCAGTCAAGTCATATAAACAATAAAACTTATATTTTGAGAGAAAAGAAGGTATACGTTCGTTACCTCTCTGTTTCGAAGCCCATGACCCAACGGAGAGCTGTTTGCTTTGGACTAGAGGTGGCAAATGGGCGGGCTGGCTCGGCAGCTCGCCCGCTCGGCTCGTACTGTAGCGATCCGAGCTTCAGCTCGGCCCGCTACAGTAACGGGCTGGCTCGGCTCGGGCAATCGTCGACGAGCCGAGCCGAGCCAGCTAGATGGGCTCGCGAGCCCCGGGTATTCTTCAATGTATTTCGTCCTCGCGTCGTTGGTTGGTTCTCGTAATGGCGTGTTCGCAACTTTCATGTGCAATGAGAGCTTCCACGAGATCGGGTGCTAGTGTCTCCGCGGCGTTCATCGTACACACATCCACCTGCACTAAAGCAGCGTCCGTGCACTAACGGTAGGTGTTTGACATGGCAGTTAATTTTGGGGCCTGAGGTTTAGAACAGAAACCCCAGTATTCCAGTCAAGTCACAACACTCCGAGTCGGCCAAGACGTAGTCGTCTAAGGCCGACTCCACGACGAAATCGACTAGGTCGATTCATGACAAAGAGAATCGTGAGGGTTCAAGTCCCTCTACCCCAAAAAAACATTTGACTCGGTAATGCCTTTCTTTAGGCTATTTTTTTTTCTTTCCTATTCGGTTTTTTCTTTCACAAAGTATATACCCGATTGTATCTTTTTTTGTATTAACCCAACTTTGGGTCTGGTGTTAATATAAGGTACACAAGACAAAGTAAGATCAATTTTTCCATTTTCAACTTGACATAGAACGAAGTTATAATCATAAAATGCGGATGATAAATTAAAAGTAAAATAATAGTCGGGTATGCTCCAGCTAGTAGAGCTGGCGCAGAGGACTGAAACATCCTACGTGTCACCAGTCAAAGAGGATCTGGGTTCCTGTGGTTGGGCAGATAATTAGGTTGTATGAGTATTTATCCACCAAATCCCACGATAAACTTCCTGGTCATTGTGACTATACGGCGCGAGAGGACAAGACACTATCTCATGAATGGATATGGAATCGACATCCAATTTAATGAATCCATAATCCATATTCATTGTTAATATGTATCAAATAGCAATACATCACTTACATCGAAGTATTAGACTCTCATGTTATCTTTGTATTCTCACTCCATTTCAAATTTCAAATCGCTGACGAAAAGTTCTATAGATTTATAGAATAGAGGCTAAAAATAAATTGCTCTCATATAGAAATCATAGTTATCTGGCGAATTATTTCCTCGCTTCTTTTTTTTTTCTTTTGTTGTCTTGTTCTCTATTTACTAGATGATGATGGTGTTTGGCCACGGCCTGCGTTACATGTCGACGTGCAGCCACGCGGAATAACCTCAGTACCGCCTTGTATAATCGAGTATGTCAGGCTAATTAATACGCTGCGTATAACGACCGTAACCAGTAAGAACAACAACAATAACAATACATGTGGTCCTCAGTTGAATGGATGACCCATGACAGCAAGTCCGCCATCGTGCTCTACCACTTGCTCCTAATCCACAATTACTACTTGTACCACTCGCCCCTCGTCGCTTCAAAAGTGGAACAAACTATTGGTACAATGGGAAAGGGAATCTAACTTCTAATCTATGGTTTTTAAGTTGGGCATGATAAAGTTTTTATTCCCTACTAAAATCTCTGTGCTTCCTCAATCGCGGTCGTAATATGTAAAAAGGCAGTTCAGAAACTTGGCCAAAAATCCATTTAATATTCGCCCTCCTTTTTTGTTTTTAACTCGCAGCTGAACGACATCTTCAACTCTTAATACAATTGAAATCACGACGAACGACTACGAGGGGTTGGGCAGTGTTAGTGAGTACTGCTACTGTCTATGTTCAGTAGTGACATCCACCAATTGTGGGCCTGGAAAAGAGGATTCGTTGCTGCTCCTGTTGTTGGGTCCGTCTGAACGTGAAATTTGCGAGTCGATGACATGGTCGTCCTCCGGGCCGGTAGGTTAGATCTAGCGGGAGGAAGTTCCGGGGCGGGCGGCCATCGCGCCATCAGCGTTGGAAATTGCGGGCCTCGGGGAGGTTTGGTTCCCGTTGGTAGACAGAATGCCATAGGACGGTGCCTTCCCTCATAGTGCCCCCGAGGGCCTGTCCTGAACCGAACTCCAACCCGCAATGCTGCACTCGTGGACCTTCTGCTTTGTTACGACAACTACGTTATGCGACGAACCGTCATTCGTCGGCGCCTTCCCAATGGAAAATGGATCTGGGGCTACGTTATTTTGCACGACTTCTATGCGATCCTCCTTTTCGATATCCTGGTCAAGGAGACATGGCACGGCCCGTCCTACTACCGACGGAAGTTTCGGCTTCTTGTGGCTGGCGCGGTGCCCTGCTCTAACGCCTGCAATGAGGAAAGACGCGGTTGCAGCGTCCTTGCACTCGAAGACGTAGACACCCGCTTCGCCGACGCGGTCCGGTACCTTCCCACTGCCGCTGCTGCTACCCTGTGCCAGGAGGATAAGGCAGTTTCCCATGTCCTCTTCTTCCCTCGGTGCTGCCACGATCGTGAACAAGCTAAGCAAAAATCCCCCTGCTGTCTTAGACACTGGCAGACGCCGCGAGGCTATTCTAATGTACCTCAGACGAGCAAAAAAGAGAACATTCAATCGATATAGGAAGCTAGAGGCCGTTCGAGATAACAAATTTCCCGGAAGAAAATGCGACGAAACGCGTTGAAGGATCGCTAATTTCTGGAGCCCATGTCCAATTAGGGATGCCTGCCACGATGCAGACTCTCTCACGGCCACTTCCCCATTCCTCGACCCCGGCTCCTGCGGAACTCCCATTTAGACAAGATAGAGAGAAGCTACTGGGATGAGGATGATCCGTCGGGCGATCCAGGGGCAAAAGGTCAGGACGGATTCGGCGAGGATGTGATTGGGAATGTAGGTGGGAAGATTGGGGTGGGAGGTGGCCGGAGGCGGTTGTCTGATGATGATGGGTCGTGGAAGAGAGTTGGACCCGATGATATTCGGGCCATCCACTTCTTCCGTAAGATTACTGCTTCCTCTGTAAGACATTTTGTCAGAATTATTATTCCACTCTGAACTATTAGACAAAGAAGATGGCCCGAAACTCCCAACAGCCTCGTTTATTGCACAGACACGTGAGAGTCATACGTTTGTCAAAAAATTATTTTCCGGGTAGGTAGTTCAAAATTTCATGAAATAACGTAATAGTTTTCATTTTTGTTAAGTTTCGAAAGTTTAATTTTGCAAATTTAAAATTAAAATTAATAAAGTTTGTGTAAAATTGAAATTAAAATTTATAATTTCCGACTTTATTAATGGTCAATCCGAAATTAAAAATATTTTAAGTTATTATTTTTAGAAATTTTACAAATTACTAAAATTATTAATATAAAATATTCTTTTTTTCTGGTGTCCCTTTCAAGTCATTTTTCCACATAATTAGCTGAATCCCAATGCCTTTTGTTTGGCCTATCCGTAATACAGCCACAATGTGGAACATCAAATGTTAATCAGGACCGTGTAATTCCAAATATATTAATCTGCATATCAGTCGTCGGATAAAGGACTGGCATCCACCAAACCACTTCAACCTTCCTTATTGTCATTTTTTGATTTGGAACCATGGGGATTGAAAAATCGGTTTCACTGTCAACTTCCCTATCCTGCCAGAAGATGCAATGCATACCCCCTTGCGAAACAAATATCCTTCTGCTAGTGAGCGACTTAAGGTACCAAATCCCCGTACTTGAAGTCTTTCTGCCAGAAGCTTTTAAATCTGCAATCATCCCTTTTCAGTTGTGCTCCGCTATTGCCATAATATGTCTTGTAGAACTCGGGCATGCTAAACTCGCATGCTCCGAACCTTGGTGCTTCCGAACTTGCTCTTTCGAAGCCTAAATGATCCCAATGTTCCCACTATTCAAAATTGGAGGTTCTACCATTTCACATTCGGGTCCTTTCGGTGCACAATGAGAACCCCACGCATAACTTATGGAAAGTTGTGGCATCTTTCGCCATGCTCCGAACCTTGGTGCTGTCCGGAACTTGCATTTTCGGAAGCCTAAAGATCCCAAAATGTTTAAAACTTTTCAAAAATTGGAGTTCTACATTGAACCATTGCGGGTCCCTTTGTTGCACATTATGGGAACCCGCGCACAACTTACGCAATGTTGTGCATCCGCATGCTCCAACTTCTTCCGTGCTTCCGAACTTGGCATACTTTCCGAAAGCCCTAAATGAATCCCCCTAGTTGGTTTCCCAAACTTTACAAAATTTGAGTTCTACATTTGACATTTTCGGGTACCCTTTCGTTGCAGCAACGTGGCACCCCCGCGCACAACTTACGCAAATTTGTGTACTCCGCATGCAACGAACCTTGGTGTTGCGAACTTGCATTTTCCCGAAGCCATAAATGATCCCATATGTTCCCAAACTATCAAAAATTGAGTTATACATTGACTTCGCGTCCCTTTTCGTTGCACAAGAGGAACCCGCGCACAACTTAACGCCAACTTGTGCATCCCGCTGCCTCCAACCTTGAAGCTTCCGAAATTGCATTTTCCGAAGCCTAAATGATCCCAAAATGTTGTCCCAAAACATTCAAATTGGAGTTCTAACATTTCACATTCGGTCCCTTTCGTTGCACAATGAGGAAACCCGGCGCACACAACGGAAAGTTTGTGCAACCCGCATGCTCCGAACCGGTACTTCCGAGCTTGCATTCTTTCGAAGGCTAAATGATCCCCAAATTTTCCCAAACTATTCAAAATTGGAGTTCCTAACATTTGACATTCGGTCCCTTTCGTTGCACAATGAGGAACCCCGCGCACAACTTTACGCCAAGTTGTGCATCCCGCATGCTTTCCGAACCTTGTGCTTTCCGAACTTGCATCTTCCGAAGCCTAAAATGAATCCCCAATGTTTCCCAAACTATTCCAAAATGAGTTCTAGCATTATCACATTCGGGTCCCTTTCGGTGCAAATGAGGAACCCCCCGCATAACTTATGGAAAGTGTGCATCTCGCATGCTCCGAACCTTGGTGCTGTCGGAACCTTGCATTTTCGGAAGGCCTAAATGATCCCAATATGTTTTAACAAACTTTTCAAAATTGGGGGAGTTCTAACATTTGACATTCGGGGTCCCTTTCGTTGCACAATTATGGGAAACCGCCGCGCACAATTACGCAATGTTGGTGCATCCCGCATGCTCCGAAACAATTTTTTTTCGCTGCTTCCGAACTTGCATTTTCCGAAGCCTAAAGTGATCCCTTATACTTATTGTTTCCCAAACTATTCAAATTTGAGTCTACATTTGACAATCGGTCCCTTTTTCGTTGCACACAACGTGGGTAGACGACGGCTGAATGATAAGAAATGAGGGGTTGAAAATCAACCTCCACGGGATACCAGATGCACCACCGTGAAAGAAGACTCGGGTAGACTTGCGTTTGGGCGGGATTACAGAACACCAACCAACGAACAAACCGAGGGCGAGGCACAACACGGAGGATCAGATATCAGAACCACCACCGGTTGATACACTTACTCAATCCGCACTTGAATCCACCAAATTGAAGAACGAGGTTTGAAGGAGAATCCACTCAACTTCTGATAAAAGACACTAAGTCTGAATAAAGGGTTTATAATTTATTCAAAAAGCTTTTTTCAAATGAGTACAAGGTGCCCATTAATATATGGGAACACCTGAAGAAGAACTTAAATGCATGAAATGACCTAGGCTAGCATGTGTGCAAGGCCTAGATTCCATGAAAAGAGCCATAATTGGCTTATTGTAAATGCAACAAAGTAAATGCAAAGCATGAAAGATGATAAAATGCATGAATGAGGAATGCCGAAATCGATTCCAGCTTCCTCGAGGCTCTTCATCTTCGAGCTCTTGGCCTTGGGCGACTCTTTCGTTATTCAATGCTGATTGTCATCAAGTGACCCTCTCTGTGCTACGCGTCGAACGGGAGATGAATTTGTCGTCCTTCTTTGTATCATCACCTCCCCCACAGATGGCATGAAGATCCTGGAGCGGTGAATGTGGCAGAAACGCCATAGTCACCTGGAAGATCAATTTTGTAGCGTTGTCGTTGATGCGCTCGCTGATCTTGAAATTGGTCCTTCAGCGCGCGGCATGAGCTTGTTCTTGATCCTCTTCCTGGGAATTCGCTCCTTGCGCAAATGAATCCAAACAAGTCTCCCCGGCTGAAAATATCTCACTCTCTTTCCGCGATGGCTCTTTCCGCGTAAACGTGATGGCCTTCCTCGATTCCGTGCGCTCGAGTCTTCTCAATGGAGCTAATCGGCATCTCCTACGCGCTCTTAGCCAAGCATCTGACTAACTGATCTCAAAATCGCTCGCAAGGCATTAGTTCAACCAGGGACTAAAGGATCGAGTCCGTAAACTAAACTTGCAAGGTGATGACTTCGTTGTCGAACTTCGGGGCTCGATTGTATGCGATTCCAGCATGGGCACAGCTTGATGTCCCAATCCTTCCTGGTTCTTCGAGACCTAAGGTTCGAGGATTGCAGCCATAGTGCGATTGACAACCTCCTTTCCCATCCGGTTTGGCGGAAATAGATAACTGTGCTGAATATAAAGCTTCGTTCCTTACTTGTGCCACAGTGTCTTCCAAAAGTAGCTAGGAACTTCGTGTCGCGATCTGAGAACGATCGATCTTGGTACTCCATGCAACCTAGCACTTCTCCGAAAGTTACAATCTGCTACGCTTGGTCGCATCGTCCGTTTTCTGAACATGGGGATAGAAATGTGCCATCTTTGAAAATCGGTCGACCCTACCATGATCGAATCCTTTTCTCGTGGCGTTCTTGGGCAGTCCTAGTACAAAATCATACTCAGATATGTTCCCGTAGGTCGCTCTGGGACGGCAATGGAGTGTAGAGGCCTTGAGTGGACACGGCTCTTCGCTTGCTGGCAAGTCGCACTCTCGCGATTAGCTCCCTCGATGCCGGCTGCCATTTCGGTAGTTCCTTCCATTACTGAAGCCAATAGAAATGCTCTTGTTTCATTGCCAGTCCGTCTTGTCGACTCCAAAATGTTCCCAGCGATTCCTCCTCCACTGTGGACTTCTCGTAATAAGTACGCTCTCTAATGCCGTCGAAGCTCCTTGGAATGCATAGCTTAGAGTCGCGAAATAAGAAATCCATCACCGCTGGTGGACACGATCGATGGCTTGCTGGCGCAATTGGATCGACGAAGATGTACGCTCCAAATCCTTCATCGCCTTGTAAACTCCTTCAAAATACCTCAAATCCAATCAGCATATTGTCTCCATCGCAAGAATAGTGAAATCATTTTCCTCCGAGAGAACATCTGCGACTACATTCTTCGCTGCGCTGGTTTGTGCTTCAAGACAAAGTTGAAAATGCTTGTAGAAACTCTACCACCTCGCATGTCCGGCGAACTCACACGCTTGTGTGACCAAATCTCACTGTCGTGAGAGCTTCATGATCCGTGTGCAACACAAACTCTCTAGGCAGCAAGTAATGACTCCAATCCTCGAGTACTCGAACAATTGCTAAGAACTCCTTGTCATATGTCGAGGTAGTTTCAATTTGGCGCCATTAAGTTCTCGCTAAAATAAGCGATGGGTCTTTCCTTCCTGCGCAAAACTCCTCCAATTCCTACTCCCGATGCATCGACATTCCACTTCGAATATCTTCGCAAAGTCGGGTAAGCATAGAACCTGGGGGCTTAGCCCTAGACACTCCTTCAGTCCGCTCAGAAACTAGCTTGTGCGACTGGTGTCCACCGAATTGTCCCCTTCAAACATTCGTGAGTGGGGCTGCATTGAGCTACATCCTTGAATGAACTCCCGATAGA
>JARUPW010000290.1:0-30174 GCA_029817735.1 Melastoma sanguineum | reverse complement strand
AAACCTATAGAACTTGCGTGCACTAGTCCACCACAATCAGAGGTTGAATAACAAATAGACATTGCAGGAGCACTTGCAAAAAATGAAATACTTCATTCTTCATTATTATTAAACATTTTAATAATATCGTTTCTTAATGTACTTCTAGGAACACGCTTAAAAATTTAGGAGTGACATATTCTTTTATAAAAAGTTTTCTAAATTCAAACACTATTCCATAAAGGCTAAAGGCAACTCGCATGTGTGCCTACAAGTTTAGCTATTCCTTTCTCTCATTTTATCTTGTGAAAAAGAAAAATATGCCACATTACCACTAGCATCTAATTTAATTTTTGTTCTGGATCTTTACTTTTGTTCGTTTTAAGTGACCAATTTTTCATAAATGCCTACAAAGTGTGCTTCGTTTGAAACTACCTGAAGTTTAAGAATAATTTTTAATTACAATATTGCATTGAGCCCTAGATTCTATCTTCCACCAATTTTAATTTCTTATCGTTTTAAAAATGTTTCCATACTTCTGACGTTTTATTATCTTTTTTTTTTGAGTGCGATAGGTGGATGCGGATGTTTGGTACAAGATTGTTCCTATTTGAAATATGAAGCATTATTTCCCTAAGTTCGTCAAACATCCATCATTAATATTATAATTATGTGGATCCATAACAAACAAATAACAAAATCTTATAAATAAATTCCAAATAAATAAAATGATACCGTCACCGAAACTCCAATTAATGAACAATAGCTTGGTTGCCGCTTGCCGATATCGAGAGGAGAGCACTAGATCACGATTAATTGATAGAGAGCAAGAGAATAAAGAGATGAAGAGGTTTGTTTGTAAAAAATTTTTAATGAGTTTGGTGGTATTTATAGTGGAATTTTTTTTTTAAATTAAAACAAAAAAAGATGTTACAACCGGTAACATTACCGTTGAAAAAAAAAAAATCCAACTGTCAAATGACCGTTGGAAAAAAAAAAAATTTTAAAAAAAAAAATCCAACGTTCAAAATGACCGTTGGAAAAAAAAATTTATAAAAAAAAAATTTTTTAATCCGGCTCGCGAGCCGGCCCGATAGCAGGCTCGCGAGCCGGCTCGCTAGCCCGGTACACCTGGCTCCACCAATTTAAAAATTTGGATGTTGAAGATTAACATTGTAACTTTTTTGACATTTTGTACATGATTGACAATTACATGGGTGCCAACCTAGTTGGGATGTATGTAATTTGTAGTGATGCAAATGTCAAATTATTAGTTGTATACTTAAATTTTTTTTCGGCTAAAAATTTGTATGTAATATACAATTTATAAAATTAATTTCATAATTATTATTTTTATAAAAAATAATTTTATTTGTGTCGGTTGAGCTCGTTAGGCTCGGCTCGACTCGGCTCGTTCGGCTCGTGGCTCGCGAGCCTTCTCGGGTTAAAAAAAATTTCGAATTGGCTCGTTAGGCTCGACTCGTTAAGCTCGTTAGGCTCGTGGAGCTCGGCTCGCTAAGCTCGACAGGCTCGATGAGCCAGGCCTTAATAGGCTCGGCTCGGCTCGCTCGCTTGCCACCTCTACTTTGGATTTTCAGATCTGAGCATGGAGAGCAACCTGCCCAAAATCTTCGACAGTCAAAGCGCAAAAAGGATCCTGATTCTCGTCACCATGGTCATTAGGGAGGGGTTGCGCTCGC
This sequence comes from Melastoma sanguineum, assembly GCA_029817735.1. NCBI lineage: Eukaryota > Viridiplantae > Streptophyta > Magnoliopsida > Myrtales > Melastomataceae > Melastoma > Melastoma sanguineum. Next base: position 28,495 of record JARUPW010000290.1, on the reverse strand, counting down.
GTTGCTCCTTGTGGGGAACAGCCCTAGGGCGTCGGGGTCGACTGTGGCTGCAACAGCGTGATCCGGCTTGGGGGATCTGTCATCGGAGGGGATGTTGCTGCTGCTGGTTCTTGAGGATGCCGGAGGAGGTTGAGTTGCCACCGTGAGATCCAGCCACGCCAGGGAAAGGTGGATTTGCCACCGAGGGCTCTGGGAACACCGAAAAGGGGATGATTCGCCATCGCTTGGTCTGGGGATGCCGGGGAGGGGTTGATGCCGAGGTGGGGCTTCCGTCATGGCTGGAGACGTCGAGAAGAAGTAGATCCGCCACCGTCGGGTCTGAGGGTGCCGGAGGTGACGTCAGGGAGGTTGGAGCTGACGTGGGTCGCTGCCGAAGTCGAAGGGGGACGCCGGGGACGGGGGTCCTCGTTGCCGCTGGCCTTTGGAGACGGCTGCGAGTGCTGAGCGGATGCCGGGATCAAGTCGGTGACAGCCGCAGGAAGTGTGGGTGTGGGTCGCCGGGATTTGGAGGGGACAGAGGTGGGAGCCGGCATGGGATCACCACTACAGGTTCTGGAGGTGCATTGTGAGGCGACAGTCGCCATTGTTGTCTAGCCGGGTGGTCGGGAAGGCTTGGGATCGATCGCCGCTGAGTCTGGAGCGTCGGGAAGCAGAGAGTGCTGCTGGGGATCGTGGAGCTGGTAGAGTGGGAACGGCTCCGGGAAATGGGTGAATCCGAGGCGGCTGGATGCACCGCCGTGGGATTGTCGTCGGTCGAGGAAGCGCCGGGGAGATGGGTTGTCACTGCAGAGCCGCCTCGAGGAGGAGTTGACTGGCGCCGCTGTTAGGGAGTAGTTTCCGTCGTCGCTGGGCCACGTTGAGGCTACCTGGTGCTGTTGATGCAACGGCGGACCCCCAGACTTATACATAATGACCGTGGAAGTCAGGTTGGCCGTCTCGCTGTTAATGCCACCGATTTGTTGAACTGGTTGTCGTCGTCTGTTGTTAGTGCAGGAGCCGAAGAGACCCGACTGTATCCGAGAGCCGGTGGTCTATTGCTATGAGGAAACAGCAACCGGCCAAGATTCCGGCGGCTAGGACACCGTCTTCGTGGATCTGTGCTCCTCAAAGAAGAGGATGGTCAGTTAGTTGCGTCCATCTTTCTTCTTCCTAAAACCTGTACAAGCAGAAGTGAACGTTAATAACAAGAGGGGTCCTCCATGAAGCCTTGAGGCCACGGTAGGTAATCTTCCGTCACGCCTTGCTTTTCAGGTAGTGGTGGACACGAGTGGTTCTGGCAGCGACCGCAGGAGATGGGGAAGTGAGCGCGCCGAGTTTTGGGCAGGACCATCGCTGCCTGAATCGTTGAGGAGACTGGTCCGACACGGCTGGAAATTCGGCGAGCCTGCAGCGAACTGTCTGGATGGCCGTCGTCGTCTTCGTCAAGGTAAGTCGGGGCCGGGCTGATCGTTGGTGTCGTCGCCTCCCACTGTCGCCATCAGATTTGAGCTGATCAGGGGGGGTTCTACGCCGGAGATTCCTTCTTAGCTTGGCGAAGAAGCGGCTGAAGGGTGGCGATGAAGACGACTTGGCGAGAAGCTGTTGAAAAGTTGGGATGGTGGGAGGCTCTCCAATCCTGTCAAAGAGTAGAGGAAAGGAGAAGAACCATTGTTTCGGTAATCTCCTCTCCCCTTCAAAATATGAATTCCCCCCCTGTTTAGGTTCAAGACGTTGCCCTTTCATCCTCTGCTTCATTCCCCGACCAGAAGCTCTTCTGGTTAGTGCCCTTTTTCATTCGATCCTTCTAATCCTGTCTGAATTCACCCATTTAGTTAGCTTTTGGTTTGATTCTAGCCAAGGAAGTTGAAACCGTTAGGGGGAGACAATCTCCCTAGGCATCACCGAAATCAACCTCGTTTTGCAGGGGCAGACAAGGGCCGAGGATTGATGAGTGGGGGGGGAGAAACTCCAGACTGCAGCGTGTGTTACAATCGTACTGGTGGGATTTTTGTCAGGGAATACAGGTTTGCTTTGATTCCCCCTTTTGGTTTGGGCTGTGGGCTAGCCTTCTACTTTGGGGGCGGGCTGGGTTTGTGTCTGTTGCTCGGCCTTTCAGCTTGGGTTGTTGTGGGCTCTCGTAGGTTGGGTTTGGCTTGATTTGTGGCTCACCTTGGTTTTATCTCTGGCCCCCTTTTTTTCTTTGGTTTGGGCTGCTGTGGTTGTGCAGCTTTTTGTCCTTCCCTTAATATTGAGGCGCTTCAGTGTGCTGGTACATGTACCAAAGCACTCGACTGTCTTGGATTCTGGTTGTGTTGAATTCACAGGGAGCGATAAGGCCTGGTGTTTTTCCTCTGGTCTTGGGCGAACGGCTTCGCTACTGGATAGGTTCGAGCGTCCGATCAGATGGCCGAAGAGCAGGGACGAATGTTGGTACAGGTAGGCAGCTTGATTGTCAACGATTTCTCGGGCTTTAATATTTTGTTCAGCATTGGCCGAAGAAACAGGGTGAGAAGCTCCTCTTCCACAGAATCTGATCGATTTGCCTCTCCCAAAGGCTGCGAGCTGTGGAGGCGACTGACCGATGAGTGCTGGCACTGATGCTGGTGTGTTGCTAGATGATGTCGGTGCGGAAGGTAATGCCTTCAATGAACCTGAGGGCAGAACGGTTCTTCTCGAGAAGGTGGTTCTTGAGCATGTCGGGTACGATTAATGCAGGCCGGTATGTCATTCTTCTTCAACTTCTACGCACGTGTCATCTCTACTTTAATCTTTGGTTTGTCTTCAGAATCTACAGATTGATGGGGTTGCAAATTTGGACAGTTTTGTCGATGGCCATGAAAAGAACTCCGAGGCCGGGGCTTAAGATTGGGAGGCAGGTGTCGAAACCGAAGCCAAGTCAAGCGTTCAATCCACAAACTTTCAGCGCTAACTTGGGTCATTTCTTGTTTGTAATTTATTTTTTTTTTTGAAAGGTCACTCGTTTTCCAGTTGAATTGACTGTTGTGAACGGTTGTATCTATGCATCGACTTCCCCGAATCACTTGTGGATCGCAGGAGTTCCTAACCCTGTTGACCAAGGGCAGCGATAATTGGAACAATATATTATACCCTTTCTAACAGTTGCGATTCATAGCTCATTTGAGTTATTACATTTGGTTTTTGGAAACGAATGGATTTGATTCTGTTATGGCTCATTCTGATGTTTGATCATGCCAAAATGAGCCCGATAATGGCACTCCTTTCCATTCCATTCCACTTCTCGTTCAATTCCGGAAACCAAACACCCTATAGGGAATTTCTCAACCTCATTAGATATTTTCATCCCATCGAAGTTTTAAATTTTTAGAACATCGAAATGTCTAAGCCAATGCTTAAATTTTCATACACGTCTTTTTCTTCATTTCCACGATAAGTGACACCACCAACACCACTAGTATTTAGATGATTATCAATAAGGTTACGATGTCAACATTATTTTTTCTATCTATACCCAATAATCATGTTACAAATAATACAATTTAAAACTATTTTACTGTATCAAAGTACATAACTTCATGAATATATTAAATCAAAGTCTCTAAGTCAATAGCTCAATCACACTTGTTCAGTGAGAGTGGTAACAATTCTAGATAAGAGTGATGACAATTCTATATAGATATAACAACTTAATCAATCTACGAAACTTTACCGTAACATACCCTAACACATGGGTGCACACACAAAAACAGTAACTCGATAACATTTCGTAACATAATTAAGAGACGTTGGGCGGGTAACATGGTTGCAGCACGATAACATGTTGCGGAGACTTTGGGACGGCAAACACGCGTCACATCACCAGTGGCTCAGCGATCGTGCATCGTATGTATTCTTTAAACTTGGTTTCAGGATGGGTGTAATGATCCCTGTCGTCGTACACCACATGGACCATCTTCGTCAAGTTCAGGATCCGAGTGAGGAGCGTCATTGGAATTGGGTGCGGACGGAGACACTCCTCGTTTATGTCTTTCCATGATTCGAGGACTCTGGCATAGAGTTCTTTTTTGGCTTCTTCCTCGGTTATTTCCCCATGTTCTTTCATGTAACATTCGACAGCAGATATCGCTTGGCCTCTCTTTTTTTCTTGCTGTCAAAAACAACGTGACAGACAAGAAATCAAGAACATCCTGATCCTTTCATACAACCCAGGAAAATGAGTAAAGCTGAGGCCTTCGTTCCTTACCTTATGGCCGGCTATATCATCCATGAGCCGAGCAATAAACTCAGATGTTCTCAAGATCTTCGGGTGCTCGGCCACCCACTTGAAAGCGGATTCCGTTACTTCATCTCCCATACCGACAAAGGATGTAAGATACACCATATGATATGCAGATGAAGGCATCGTGACGCGCAAGTACTCCTCGAATGGTGGCACATAGCGCTGGTGGTACCATTCTGCCTCCTCGTGGTAAGCATTCACCAAATCTTTCATCTAACAAACACTTGTTAGAGCCAAACCATTTTAGTCGCGTATAGAAAAGAGGTACTCACTCCTTGTATGGCATAGTCGTGACGATACGTTTGCCCCCTCATGCTGACCGTCTCTTGATAAATCTCTTCATAGACATCCAGGAATACATTGTAAAACCATTTCAGGTACTCAGGCATTTCTTTTCCTGCATCACGATCCCATCTAAAATCCATGCGAGCAATGAAGCGACGTAAGCTATGAAAAAGTGCCCGAAACATTTGATGTAATGCAATAACGTGTCACCTTATCAGGATATACCTTTCCACGGCTCGTGTAAAGATCTTCAGTTCCTCCATTGTACCATAATCATCGAAAATGTCATCGATAACTGAAGTCATCGCCAAGACTTTAGTTAGTATTCTTCTCCCAAGTGCAAACTCCGGCTGGAAGTATATGCTCAACGTCCACAAGTAGAGCTCTACAATCCGGTCTCTCACGAAAGGCAGATTTCTCACAAGGTCCAAATTCTTCCACCACCTTTTCAAACAAGATATTCGTTACAATTTCACATTTTAAATTCATTGGAGTGAGTTCAATCTATACCTAGAGATACTCCCGAGCTCCCGCTGATGTTGTTCCTGTAGCGAGTTAAAATCAAGTACCGCCAGGGAGTAGAGGGTGTTGTTCCGTGACGGACTTTCCCTATAGATTGGGATGTACAGCCCTGCCTCAAGCCGCGCAAATCCCTTTCGTATCGGCATCCTCAGCGCGTGGCAGACCAGCTTGGCAGGAAGATCATCCATAGGGCATGACTTAATTTCATCGTAAGCTTTGAGATGAGCTGTGGTGAAGGCATTCGCTTCTTCGAGGATATCTTCTCCATGAACCATAAAATGGCTAGCCTCATACAGACTTAACAATCCACGAAGGTTTGATTGCAATGACTCTTGAAAACCGCCACCAGTCTTGAACTTGGAGAACACCTCTTCACAAAGTCGACATTCGTTGACCATTCCTTTCAGAACTTAAATCAGACGAAACTTACTATAAAAAACGCACATACCACAAGAGATTCGATAACCCTGTTGCCGGAGCAACCGAAAGAGAAGAGCGGTTGCGTGAAGGTCTTCCCCGCACGTCCAGAAGTAGGCATGGTGGTTCTCATACATGCTGTCCAAGCGCTCTGATATCGATGCTTCGAAAAGGTAGGCGATGCCCAATCGCTGCAACTGATCGATTAAGTTCATCTCCTCCAAGAGGCGGCCTTCGTCTACCTTGGCCGACAGCATGGCTTCGACCTTGGCCGCAAGTCCCTCGATCGTGCGTCGGTGTTCCCCCTTCGGGGGAAGGAAGTCCTACAGGGACACAAACAAACCATCAATAAGGAAACTTTGTTACTATTCAGAGAATATAGAGATTTTGATTACGAGAGTGACCAAGGAATCATCTTCTGGAGCATAACGGATGAAGTAATCGCCCCATACAGAAGGATGATGATCCGCGGATCGGCGTTCCATGGTGACATGTTTGATCCTTGGGATCACGGAGTTCACCAGTGTCGGAGCGGACGTAGTCAGCTTGGATGTCTTTACAAAGAATGTAAAGGGTAATGTAAAAGTTATGTTTGGGCAGTGGTTGTTGGTGCGAGCATGCAAATTTTATTTATTATATGATAATAATATTATATATATATTACTCTATATTTTATTTTTGTCGGCAAGAATAAGAACACTGTTTCACATTAATTTTTTTTTCCTTTTCTACTCTATATTTTGTTAAAACAATGACATAAAAATTTATTTGAAAAGAACAATGTTTTATTTTCGATTTTTGCCCGCGAGTTTCACTTTACTTGTAAATTATTTTTCGAAATTGGTTTTTATCATTATTGTTTTTCTTTCAAATATTATTTTTCTTCATGAAAGCTTTTAATAAAGTATCACTGTAAGTCATTATTATGACAGATTTAATAGTGTTAACATTAGCCCTGATTTAAAACATTTAATGGATGATGATGCAATAAATTTACATATGAATTATCACATCACATCAAATATATTTGAAGTTACCTTTTAAAATTATTCTAGTATTTGTTTTCTAGTTTTGAATAATCATGCGTGATAATTTATTATTTTATCCCTTTTAACCTTGAAATTATTTTATAATATATAATTACACAGTGGATCTAAAGAAACAATATGGACAAAATCTTTTTATATATATTTAAAACACGTGTTTTTGAACAAACAAGTCATTATCGCACTACATTGGGAATTGGTCTGCCGACATTCAAAGAAAACGAACGAGAGCTGGCTGGCGCTGCCCTCCCTTGCTGCAGACATACCATCATTCATCCTTCACTGTAAATATATATTAAATATATACTTACAGTTTAAGACCCAAAAATTATGAGCACTCGGTCCGCTTGTTAAAAGTGAAAATATATAACATGTCATATTTTCACGAAATCATGATGGTTTTAGTAATTTGTTTCTTACATAAATAGGTGCCGTTTTCTTCTTCGTAGAGGAAATGGATAATTAACCCTCGCATATGCACTGTTTTTAGTATAATTAGGTATTGTTTTCTTCTTTGTTAAGGACACGGACAATTAACCCTTTTTTGTCCCAGTCATCTTTCCTCTCCACACAGTCTGCATTTCTAACATTCGTGACAGTATCTACCGGTCTTTATTCTGATCAATGAAAGCATCACTCTTTGTTTACTGTTGTGTTTCTTTTGTTTAATTCGACCGACGACCACATTTCACCATACATTTCCCCACATTCCGTTGAGTGATGCTCCTACAGCCTGCACTTTCGTGTGCAAACAAATCTCTTCGTTGTAATTAACCGCGATTTTTCGGAGTTTAGTCTCAATCTACCGACACTAAACACGATAGACATCCATGTATATACTACTAGAATAAAGGTACAAGGTCTGGTAGACTATTTGGCTGCGGAAAGGGTCGAAATTTTGAATTGTTCTGACTCGAAATATCTCTCAAGAAAGCTAATGTCGAAGCATCTGAATCAGTTAGAGAATATTTTATTTATTCGAAAAAATTGGCGTATAAATTATCGACACTATGTAGGGAATTGGTCTGCCATGTTAATAATTCATTGCATGTTCGTACTTCAGCAGACAAACATATGCTACCATAAATGGAAAAGATCGAGTGGACATCTTCATAGCATTCAAATAAAAGGAATGGGGGCTGGCTCTGCCCTCCCTGCTGAGGCATACCATCAATCCATGTGCTATAATTAGTTTCCAACTAATGGATATAAAAGTTTCTTCATTCAAGATTTACGTTAGAAACGAGGGGTTCCATTATGAATATAAAATTGTACATAAAGTGTAATGTTGAGTTTATTAAAAAGTTGTGAAATGGGAGGGTTATAAATGGCAAAAAGATGCCACCAAAGAGTCGAGTTGCGTTACTCACTACTACTACTTACTAATATTTGTCATAAAAAATAATTATGGGTTCACGCTCTGCTATTATGATATTATTCACTTGACTCATGGTTTTTTTTTTCGGATGCACCAGCTTGGTGTCATTAGACATTGGCAATAATATGTTTGAAGGAAACATCACCACCATTCTATCTCTTCTAATAGGACTTCAAAATCTAGACTTATCACAGAATAACTTCTCCAGTTGGATCTCAAAATTCTTAGAAGATTTCCGACTTGAATACCTCAATCTATCATTCAACCATTTCGAGGGAGAAGTTTCATATAAGGTATTGAAGAAGATCAGACACCGAAATCTCATTAAGATTTCTATTGTCTGCTCGACCATCGACTTTCGAGGCAATGATTTTAAGGTGCTTGTGTATGAGTACATGGAAGATGGGTGTGAACTTTTTTATAATCTCAGATCCATGTATTATATTTACACTAAGATATAAGTGAAAAATATTTCATATCATGATGTCTTATAATATAAAGACAATCAATCATATTCAGCCAATATAATATATGGTTTGGGCCGAATAACATTATTTCGACATCGATAAAATTTCAATGTCTATAACCAGAATTTTTGTGGTCAAAATAATAAGAGAGTGGTAGGTAAAATAAATGATTACAATTATGGTAAGTTATCCATGCAGTAAGTATAGTAAATTAGTCATTGGAGAGAGTGGTAGATAAAACAAATTATTACAATTGTGGCAAGTTAGTTTTGTGGTTTCATAAGGCTCAAATTGGGCAAGTAAGATCCTGTCTATTCCTACTGTTTCTCTGATACTCTTCCTTTGCAATTCATCTTAGATTAGGTGGTGGTCGGAGCTTACTCGACCACGGCCACTTAACTCACACCAAGGTTTCAACTATCACGAGTCTAACGGAGTCGGTTCGAGCGATTTAGGTTGACAAGCCTTACTCGATTCATCCAAAGTTATGGAAGTCTGGATTGAGAGCAGGAAGATGATGGGTCCACGAGCAATCAGGCCTGGCCACCTTCGTCGTTATACCATATCTTCCATCGACCAGCTTCAGGCAACAGGCTACGTCGGACTGTTGCTGATATACCATCCCGTGAATGCTTCTGCTTTCGACTGTGGTTCGGTTCGCTTACTCGAAGAATCACTTTCCGAGGCTCTGACAATTTATTATCCACTAGCCGGTAGGTACGTTGAAGATGGGTGTTACATCGATTGCGGGGGACAGGGGGTCGAGCTAGTGGAAGCAAAAGTCAATGGCCATCTTGATAGCCTTACATCTCTGGGCCAAGTGCCAGATCCCGATCTGCTCGACCAGTTGTCTACTTTCCCCGATAGTGTCGAGGAAAGCCCTCTATTCGTAATCCAGGTGAACAAGTTCGAGGGTGGCGGTTTGGCCTTCGGCTTGCGGTTCACACACAGGATCGCAGATTTTCACTCCATCATCACATTTGTCGATGCGTGGGCCATGATATTCGGGGCGGTAATCCGGGGGAGGTGGTTACTCCCAACTTTGACGTCTCGAGCATATTTCCTCCGAAGAGTTCAGTCATTAATTATCCATTATCGCGGAAACCTGGTAGCGATAAGCTGGTCATGCACAAATTCACAGTAAGTGGCGAGACCCTTGCACAACTAGCGACAGAAACAACTTCAGATGAACCTGACATGAAATTCGAGGGGTATCTGCGACCATCTAGATTGGAGATGGCTTTTGCACTCTTATGCAAGGCTTTAGTCAAGATCGATAGAGACAAGAATCCTTGTGCTCGGCCCATTGCAATTTGCTTCTCGATGAACCTAAGGGGGAGGACGAGTGTGGCGATTCCCGATGCAGGATTTGGGAATATTTACACACTGACCTTAGACTCCCCTTCTTCTACGGGAGACGAGGAATGGAACCTCCATGGCTACATAAAGATGGTCAGGGAAATAATGAGGAAAACCAAGGCAAGGTACGGAGCAGTAGGCACTGCCGACGAGCTGTGGTCAATGGTCGAGGAAGATGGTAAGAGGCGCGTGAGGATCCAGGCGAGCGGCAAGCATTGCATCATGGCGTGCACGAGCTGGTGCAGGTTCCCTGTCTATGGGATAGACTTCGGATGGGGAGGGCCCGAATTGGTCGTGTGTTGCCGCCCACCTTTCAGGACCAACGTGCTGATGGATAGGAAGGGGGATGGAGGGATTGACGCTTGGGTTGTGTTGGATGAGGAGGAGATGGCCAAGTTTAAGGGAGATGAAGACATCATCAAGCATTGTATGTTCTAAAGAAAGTTCTTATTCTGTGTTGGGTTTTGTACGCGGCCGGAATGTAATAATTTGATCTCATTCTGGCTCATTCTGACGTTTAGTTCCGCAAAAATGAGCCGGGATGGCATTCTGTTCCATCTCATTTTTCATTCCATCCATTCCCTTCCTACGGAATGGGCATTTTCCTCCGGAAACCAAACGCCCGACACTAATAGAATTAATTTCTTCGAATGCGGATTTCTTCTGGTTTTTGGTTAATCAAACGAATCGACCTCGAAGACATATCCTTGAACCCCAGTAGAACGAGCTACTGCTTGTACCAACTTCTGGCAATCGACCTAGATGAGCAACGGCTGTGTTAGTAGCATGGGATGCCATCCGCCGCCTCTCGATGGTATAGTCGTGGCCTCGGAGTTGTGTATTCGGCACTTGTTTGACAATCTCGTGGTTGACGACGGCCTGATAGTCCCTTTTGGGGTTGTCCAGAGACATTACACAAGATCTGGTGCACCTCAATGGGCTTCACCTGTCCCCTGTCAGTTTCGGCCATTAGAAACGAGAGAAAGCACTATGAATTCCCTCCCTCGCTTTCGCCTCACAAATCATTCCGAACTAAATCGCCATTCACATCCCACGATGTTGTTTATATACGTGAAGAATTGGGCTCTGGATCGAGAAGATTAAGGTACATGATTGAGGAGTTCACAAAATCTATGGTTAGAGAGAGACTAACTTGTAGTTTGAGAAGATAATGCACTCTTAAGAGAATGGAATTGTTTTTAAATTAATGGGAAATGTTTTATTGAAGAGAGTGAGAGAAGAAAAAGAAATTACGAGGCAAATATGAAGAAATTGGTTTTCTAGCTTTGGAGCTCGAGTTCATGACTTCTTTGAAGAGTCGAGTTCGAGGATAAGTATAGGTAAAGACCTAGACATTAACCCACAATCTATTACGGTTTTCATGCTTCACCCAGAGTTTTCTGACAGTTTTCAGACATCACCCACGGCATCAGACGGATCCTCACGAAGAGCTGGCGGTTTTAGTTAGTCTTTCGGTATAAATAGGTTCATCTTTTTCTCTGTAAGACAAGGACAATAGCTTTTAAGTGTCTAGTTAAAGTGACAACGGCGGTAAGTGTTCAGTTAATGTAATCAGCGTTTGTTTTTGTTCATGGTGATTGTTTTTAGTTTACTATTCTTAATCCCATACTCTGTTGAGGTTTGACAGCCGATGTTTTCGTGTGCAGAGAGACATTACCATTTACGGCAATCAAAGGCAACCTCATGATAAATGTTGGACAGATGCAAAAAAATTGCTCCGTTTTAGGGACCCGGAAAGGAACTCTCACAGGATAACTGCCAGTCATGTTGCCCATTGACCTAGCTTTCTTCGCCATCACTAATCCGATCGTCGATGCAGCTCCCAGCAAAGTGTGAAGTCTCCTACAGCAGTATTTGGCCATGAATATCAGTCGCTTGTCCTGAACGAATAACACCAAGGAATGAAACTGGTCCTCTCCCAAGGGCCGGGAAAGCACAAACGCAACACTTTAAGCATCGTTATACTCGGCGGATCTTGTATTTGCTCACCTTGTGGTTCTCTTTGACAAAACTAACGACACGGTGTCTCATGGGTAATATCAGCAGGCAAATTAACTGCAATGAAGCATATCAATGGTCATGTAATCAGCATTAGATTAGAGACGTCGCGAGTAACTGTATGCAAAATGCTGTTACCCTTTGATATTTCATCTCCTTCGGAGACATTACTGTTGGTCTCATCAAAAACCTTCCATTGCTCGCCATGGCTTCTTCTGCTCTGCTCTTTGACAAAGGGATGAAACCTTGGGCCTTCGATTCCTCCGTCATCTGGACAATCTGTCGGAAACTGAAGCTTTGATGCCAATTGTTGCGACGCTCGACCTTACGTCGACTAAATTTATCCGCCTACCTACAATTCGCAGAAATCTACGAGCGCAGCGGAAATCGTTACCCGACACGATTGTCGTCGGTAATAAACGAGAATGCGAAAAACACAACGATATACATGGTTCAACGAACATGTCTACGTCCACGAGAGGTCCTATGAGATCTACTAGATAAAATTTGAAATTACAAGTATAAGAACATCGTTCACCCCAGATGATCACTCACCTACAGAATTCACTCTAAGTGTTTTCCGTACCCCAAAACCTAATACTGTCACTTCTTGAATAATGTGTGTATAATACACACTCACCTAGACATATATATTAGTCTTTTTGCCATCAACAATATTTTAAAAATATCTTCGTAATATTATTCAAATATTACCCGAATATCTCCACCGATATTCTTCAAATATATTTGAAATATTTCCTGCATGCCTAAAAAAACTAAAGGAAAAAGGCTTCGGTGTCTCTCTCTACAAGAAAACAACTCTCATCAACAAAACCCTGCCAAGAGAAACAGAGTTTTTTCTAAAATAAAGATGATTCTTTTGTCTTTTCAGTTATAGATTCCTGATATTGGTCGACTTGATTTTTAACTACGTAGCATTAAAGACACCAAACATGCCTCAGCACAAGACACAGATAAGATTTGCAGTCATTTCATTGAGTTTTGATCTGATTTTAGGCAAACCTAATGAAAGGTGCATGCTAAAATCTATTTGGTGTCGTCTCTGCATTTTCTTTGTAGTTCAATAGCTTCTTTTCCTCTCTGAGTTGAGGGTCTTCTCTCGGTTCATCTCATTTTGATTCATTTATATCATGTGTTATGTACTTTTCTTCGAATTATCCGTAAGGGTGATATTTTTTTGGCTTAACCCAACTTTGTTGAATATTCTATTCTTTTGAGCTCAACATCTTGAGCCTAATTTTTTGTGAAACCCGAATTGGGTCTAAAGCCAGTAACCCTGTTGAAAATGGCAAATCCAATCTCACATCGGAAAGAAAATTGAGATCCGGCTTAGTATCTATAGTTTAACGGGTCACTCCCTCTACATCAAATTGGTTTTATATTAGAACCCGATGGACCGATATCACTAACATGGTAACCCACAATCCGACCTAGTATATATAACCCAGTGGGCCAATGATTATTACAATAATTAATTATATCTTTTGATTAATTGTGAAGATACGATCTTAATTGTAATTTATTTAAATAAATTCTTTTTAGACGTAATATGAGTCAAATGAAGTATTTGATTTAATGGAAATTTACTTAATCTTCTCAACTTAGATTAATCAATTAATAATGATTTGATTTAATGATAAGGAAAGTATTTTAATAATAAATGAATAAAAAAGATATAAATTAAATTAGAAAGTAAAAAAAAAAATCAAAGAGTGAGTCAGATAAAGGAAGAGAACTGGTATAAAATGAAAAAGGGGAGAGGTAGCGTCAAAATTTTATTTTTGCTAACGTAGTTTGGGTGTTTTCTTTTGTTTTGCGGGTTTATGTCCACACGGGAATCGCCGCGTAGTTAGTCACGGATAAGTCGTGCATATGATCCGAAAAGGGGGGATGTGTTCGCTTGCGTGGATATGCCATGTAGTCGCTGTCTTGAGGAGATTGCACAGGTCGTGTGAAGCCGTTGTCGTGAAAATCCATATTTGGACATGTGATGTTGTCTGCTTGTATAAACTCGTTACGTGGCTCGCCACATAATTGCTATCTCGAGGATATCATACTGGATATAGAGACTGCCATTGAGAAACTCTAACCTTAGACAAGAGTCGCTGTCTGCTTGCATAGGGCTTGCTACGTGCTCGTGTGAGGCTCGCCACATAGTCGCTATATCGAGCGAGATTGTGCAGGTTGTGGAGGCTGTCGTTGAAAAACTCCAACCGTGAATAGAGGTCTCTGTCTACCTGCGTAGGGCTAAGTACGTGCTCATGTGAGACTCGCCATGTAGTCGGAACTCTATCCTTAGCACAGGGGTCGCTGTGTAGTAAACCACATAATCGATTAATTGTGTCTCGGTACGGGAAGAACTATGCCTCTGTATAATAGTTGCTATACTTGTTATTTTCTAATGATGAAAATCACGCCGAGTTGACTAAATCACCATAAAAATTATTGTGTTTTAATTTCCATACTACCAAACTTGTGTTTTTTGTGTGACTAGACATGTACATCCACACTCCCTCTTAGTGAGGGCATTATTTCCAACACGAAAAAATCTAGCATTCCATTCCATAGTGTTCACATTCAAGTAATAAAAATTAATAATTCAATTAGCTAATTGCCAAGTTTATCTTGACATAACTTTTTTGTCGGGGCAAATTTTAAGAGAACTAAACATGATCAATCAGGCCTTACCAATAACATGTCGGGGTGACCTAGGGGCCGGGGGGAACACGCGTCATTTCTTCAGTGGCTCGGCGATCATGCAACGTATATACTCCTTGAGGTTGGTCTTGGAATTGGTGTAGTAATCTTGATCTTCGTACATCATGTGGAGCACCCTCGTAAAGTTCAGGAGCAGAGTGAGAAGCGGCATGGCGATCCGGGTTGGACGGAGACACCCCTCGTTTATGTCCTTCCACACGTCGTTGACTCTTGCATAGAGCACCTCTTTGGCTTCCTCCTCCGTTACGTCCATGTGTTCTTTCATGTAACACTCGACCGCAGACACAAAGTGGCCTCTCTTCTTCTCGAGCTGTCAAAAGCAACACGGTCGGACAGAAATCTAGATGATCCCGGTTCTTCCTTGTGAACCCGAGAGAATGAGTAAGGATGAGGCCGGTACCCTTACCTTATGGCCGGTTATATCATCCATTATCCGGCCAACGATCTCCAGTGCCCTCAAAAGCTTAGGGCGCTTAGCCATCCATTTAAAAACGTCTTAAGTTGCAACATCTCCCATTCCAATGAAGGACATAAGCGCCAGCATTTGATTTCCAGATGTAATCAATGTGATGCGCAAGTACTCCTTCAGCGGCGGAACCCGGCCATGGTAATACAATCTCGCCTCCTCATGGTATGCCCTCACCAACTCTTTCATCTAACAAACAGAGTGTGCATGAGAGACCGTCTAAGGCACATATGATAAGGCATTAATATGTGTTGTCGAAAATGAGGTACTCACTCCTAGTACTGCATAGTCGTGACAATATGTTTGTCCACGCATGTTAGCAGTCGCTTCATAAATCTCATCGTACACATCTAGAAATACGTTGTAGAACCATTCCAGGCAGTCCGGTAATTCTTTTGCCGCATCGCGATCTCATCTTAAACATATGTTTGCGGGGATGCGAATTAACCTCTGTAAGTCATACTTAATGCTGATGTTACTGCAATAAAGTGGCGTTCAATTGGTTTGTACCTTTCTACTGCTTGATTAAACATCTTCAGTTCTTTCATTGTACCATAAACACCGTAAAGGTCATCAATGACTGAAGTCACTGTGATGACTTTAGTGAGCATTCTACTAGCGAGCGCAAACGCCGGCTCAAAGTGTACACCCAACGTCCAAAAGTAGCACTCTGCAATCCGGTCTCTCGCCCATGGCAGCTTTCTAGCAATGTCAAGGTTTCTTCCACCACCATTCATAACAAGATATCCGTTACCACTTCACCACAAGAATTTATGGAAATGAGTTCAATCTGGGGGACTATACCTCGAGATGATCCCAAGCTCCTGCCGATGTTGTTCCTGTAGGGGTTTAAAATCAAGTACTGCCAAGGAGTAGAGGGTGTTGTCTCGGGACGGATCTTCCCTGTAGATAGGGATGTGCAGCCTTGCCTCGAGCCGTGGGATTCCCTTTTGTATCGGTATCCTCAGAGCGTGGTGGGCCTGCTTTTTTAGAAGATCATCCCCAGGGCATGACTTAATTTCAAGGATTGAATGGAGACGAGCAGTGGTGAAGGTGTTTGCTTCCTCGAGGATATCTTCTCTGTGGACCCTTAAATGGCTAGCTTCGTAGAGAGTTAACAATCCTCGAATGTCTGAATGCAACGATTCACAAAACCCCTCCACTGTCTTGAACCGGGTGAACACTTCTGCAGACCGAAGACATCCATTGAACATTCTTTCTCGGGAATTTAGTCCAGACAAAAATCTTAAGTGAAGAAGTTCATACCACATGAGATTGGATAACCCTCTTGCCGGAGCAACCGAAAGAGAAGACCGGTCGCATGAAGGTTGTCCCCGCACACCCTAAAGAAATCGTGGTTGTTCTCATACACTCTGTCCAAGTGCGGTGATATCAAAGCTTCAAAAAGGTAGGCGATGCCCAGACGCTGCAACAGATTGAATAAGTTCAGCTCCTCCAAGATGCTGCCTTTGTGAACCTTGGTAGACAGCATGGCTTCAACCTCGGCTACAAGTCCCTCGATCTTGCGTCGACGTTCCTCCTCCAAGGGATGGAAGTCTGTTGTATCGTTTATGTACACTAAAAGGGGGGTGAATTAGTGTTTATCACTTTTTCGCCCTTTCTCGGTGTAAGCAGAAGCGTACTGTAACACAGCAGAGCGTTTCTCCGAATGAGGTTTGCTTCACTGTAACTGTTACGATTTTGTCAACTAGGTTTTTGTACGAGTGTTGCGCGATCATAATGGACAAAGTGATTTATAGTGGTTCGGCCTTAATCGACCTACGTCCACTTTCCACCAACAAGGTGATTCCACTATGTAATATAATGGGTGCAAAGAGCCCTTGCACTAGGCGTTTGTTTCTCACAAAGTGAGATTTAGAATCCTGTACAATAGATGATCACTCCTGGCAGCGGTCAGCTCGTCACACAGTGGACGTCTTCTCGTTTCCAGTAGAACGATGATCACACTCAGTAATTGATTGCTCAAAGGATTCGCACACAGCTCGTTGTCGCTTAATATAAGCCTAACTATCAAAGCATAAAGACAACGTTGTGTTAGTATATAAATCCTCACAGATAAATCCTTACAGTGAAGAATGGCTTCTTAGAGAGCAGCCTGTTTCTGATTCACAACGAAGGAATGCTTCAACACTTGTTTGCTCAGAAGAGGATTTACACAAAGATTCTGTCCCTTCTGAGGATGATCCCTATAAGCACAAGAGAGACAACCATAAAGTTGATCACACGGATCACCACAAAGACCACGAAGAGAAGAACCACAAAGACGACTAAGAAAAGGTATCCGTCTTACACTCAGTTCGGACGTGTACGGTTACCACGACCGTGACTCACTGCACTGCACACCTAGTGCCTAGGGTGGAATTTTCCGTTCCGTTGGCTTCCACGGAACCTGCTTTACTAACCGTCTGTATCAGGCGTTCAAGACTTCTGCATAGCACCCCTGTGCTCGGGAGGACCTCTTTCCACTCCGGCGGCGTTCCCAACTCCTGCTCTACCCTGCAGGCACGAGACTTCTGGCGCGCACCGGCAAGTGCGTGTCTAACTGCTCAAACTCCATAGATTCGAGACTTCCCTGCGAAGAGACACGACAAGAACGGCTTCTTGCCGATGTGTTAGCAACTGGTTACTGAATTCAGAGCAAGGACTCACTTAGCTTCCCTCAGACGATTCGCCAGCCGCTCGTTGAACGCACCGAGGACACCTAGTCCTTCTCACAACGATCAAAGGATCTGACCTCAGCCCCTTGACACTCTCACACGGAGCTTGCAAGAGAAAGAACCAGGAGACACTTAGCACCTTCGCTCTCCGTCGATGCACAAAGCTCACTTAGACCACTCAGACGCACAAAGGCTGAGTATTCTGTCGTCCCTAGTCTGATTATAAAGGAGAAAGAGGCACAAAAGGCGTTCAGGCAATCTTCGAGATTTGTTGCCAAAACTGGTAGCCAGGACTCAGCAACGGTCTGCTCAATGGTTCGCTGTGCCACAGATGGAAAGTCTCCAACGGTAACTTCCTTCACTTATCTTAATCAGATAATTTGTTTCCAATCTTTATTATCTAATCATAATCTTATCTGATCGATTATGATAAGCAAAGATATTCGATTTGATATTTTCTCTTAGTATAGCGTAACGTTGCTGCAGGGTATCAGAGAAATATTTTGTTTCCAAAAATAAAACTTGGAAAGCTAATCTCACAATATTTAGTTGCCTAAATGTTTATAATGAGATCATTAAGTCACATTAGACGAACTTGGACATTCAGACGAATACCCAAAGTAAAACGTGGATATTAAAAATATGTTTTCATATTTTCAATGTGTATGCGTATTGTCGCAGTAACAGTTTACTGTAACGAAGCAATATATAACTGTTGTTAGCCGTGGTTTAGCAACACATTGCTCAAGCTCATCACTAAGAATAAGCACACAACTCGTGAAACAATACTACTGACCACTAGTAACGCTTTGCTTAAGTTCATCATTAAAATCAGGTTAACATTCTCCCTCTTTTCGATGATGACAAAACATGATCTGTCTTAGGGATCGAGCTTGAGTTCAATAATCCCTCAACTCCCCGTTTTGAAAACTCGTTGAAAACTAAAACTCCCCCTGAACTTATTCTTCTTCCCCTTTTTTTCATATCAAAAAGAAAAGAAAAGAGTAAAGCAACGGATAGTTTTATTTCTAGTGCAGGAAAAACATGCTGACACTTAAAAGACAGAGCTAGAAGTAGCCATCAGTTGCTGCAATCCAGCAAAACCAAACTGTTTCAAAACAAAAGCAGAAGCAGAAGAGCAAAGCTCATTCCATAACAACGAGGGAGCAAAGACATTGAAAGATAAAGAGGAGAGTAGCTCAATCCTCAGCATTATCCAGCAGAGTCTGGACCATCTTTTCTAGGCGGCTCAACCTTTCAGCAAATCCATCTAGCCTCTCAAGAATGGAGCGCCTGGTGTAGCTCAATTCCTCACAGAGGACTTTCTGTAGCTTGGAAGAAGAAGCGGACTCTTCCTTGGATGAAGAAGCCGTCCTCTCTCGTTTAGCAAAGCGTTGCTTGCCAGGTTTAGCTGTGGACTTGCCACGAACAGAGGCAGCGATCTCTCGCTTGGTTGGTTTCTTGATGAAAACACCATCCAGATGTTGGTAGCCCATACTTGCTACAGAGTTAGCTCCAATCACCTGTGTAGTCCAGGTGTCTATTTGATTCACAGGAACAATCTGGTCCCCATAGAACTGCAGCAATGTAGTAATGACATGTGCAAATGGAAGTGCCCTGTTCTCATCCTGAACACAAGATGCCATATGGCCAAATATAACACTTCCCAAATTCACAGGAATACCTCGCTTAAGGTGAACCATTAGATTCCAATCTCTGGGCATGACAGTGTTAATGTTGCCAATATGAGGAGCTAAGCAAGACATTACTGCATTGTGAAACATCCTGTTGCTAAAGCTCAGATATCCGCTCACCGCAACAACCTCACCGTCATTGATGATCTGATAAGCTTCCACCTTTCCCTCATTAATCACCCTCAAATTGTTGAAGGGGTCAGAATAAAAAATGCGGCAAACATCAAACACAGAGAAAACAAAGGTTTTCTCATCTACCAGAACCTTGATGAATTTAATGAGAGAATCCTCCTTATGAAAGGTAATGTTGGCATAAAATTCCTTGACCTTTGAAATAGAACCGAAGCCATCATATTCACAGAAGGACCGCCAGGTCAATTTTTCAAACATTTCAGTAAAGCACAACTAATGTTGAGTAAACCAATCAAAATCGACACGCTTGCATGCAGCAAGTTGCGCTTTGTCATGTTGCGATTTGGCATAGTGTCATCAGCAAGAATGCGATTTAACTCAGCCAAAGAGATATTCTGATCAACTTCAGGAATAAAAACAGAAGAATCTGTGTTTTTAACCTTCTTATGACTAGGAGAACTAGAGTGCATTCCGTCCTTCAGGATTGCAAGATTTCGTTTCATCCTCGTGCGTGAAGCAACACCTAGAGAAGAGTGAGCAGGAGGAGGGTTCTGGATACCAGAATCAACCACTTCCATGATATCATCCTCAGCAGGTGTCTTCCTAGTAGAGGAGTCCTATTCATCCACACTAGGGATAGCATCAGGATCCTCATTGCTTTTCTTGCCCTTGTCAGCATAAGTCTCTGCATCCGGAGCAGGGGAGTTTTCTGCTTTCTCATGAGATTTGGGTGAAGCAGATGCAGACGTGGTAACCGCCTCAGGTGCAGCGGTTTCACCCTCAACATCAAGGGTTTTCTCCACAACCACATTCGGTTGATCAAAGATCGTGGCATCAACAGACAAAGCCACATCTTCTTCAGCAAGAGTAGCGACGGGTGTCTCCTTGGTCTCAGTGACCACCGGAGTAGGGGCATGCATCAGCGAAGGCTCCCCCTCAGTAACCGGGAGATTCTCCACAACAGGGAGTTGCTGGGCGGAAGCAGTCACGGACTGTGACCGTTTCTTGGGAGTTTCCTTGCCCTTTACAGATTTCGCAGATTTGGGTGCCTTGATTAGGTTGAGAAGAGAGGAAGAAGATGAAGGTTGAGGTTCGAAGAGAAGAAGGAAGTTAAGGATTTGAGGTGATGGTAATCGTAAGTGGTTTTTTCTTTTATAAAATATTTTGTGGCAAAAGAAGGAAATAAAAGATATAGAAAAGGATACGCACCGTATGAATATCTCTTCTTTATTTTAGGAATTTTATATTCCTATCGAAAATTTCTCAAGAATGACAATATCATCTCAGAGATTGGGATTACATATCCCTAATTCACTTCGTAAATATTCAAACCTTTCTTTGTCAAGTGGTTTAGTAAGTATATCAGCAAGCTGTTGCTCAGTATTTATGTACTGAATATTAACTTTGCCGCTTTGTACATGGTCACGTGGAAAGTGGTGTCTCAACTCAATATGCTTAGATCTTGAGTGATAAACAGGATTTCGTGACAAATTAATTGCACTGGTGTTATCACACATTATCGGAATAACATCAAAAATGAAGATCATAATCTTCAAGTTGTTGTCGCATCCATAGTAATTGTGCACAGCAACTAGCTGCTGAGACGTATTCAGCCTCAGCTGTGATAAAGCGACAGTCGTCTGCTTCTTAGAGAACCAGGAAATAAGCATATTTCCAAGTAGTTGGCAAGTGCCAGACGTTCGTTTTCTATCAATACGACATCCAGCATAGTCAGCATCCGAGTATCCTATAGGATTCAACAATGATCCTCTAGGTACCATATACCTAAGCCGACAGTTCCTGCGAGGTATCTAAATATCCACTTAACTGCAGCAAGGTGTGACTCTTTTGGAGAACACTAATATCTAGCGCATAAGCATACGCTAAACATGATATCAGGTCTCGAAGTAG
The DNA here is from genome assembly GCA_029817735.1 of Melastoma sanguineum. NCBI lineage: Eukaryota > Viridiplantae > Streptophyta > Magnoliopsida > Myrtales > Melastomataceae > Melastoma > Melastoma sanguineum. The sequence goes on along the minus strand of JARUPW010000290.1, from coordinate 7,145 downwards.
TAAGATAGAATGATGACCCTATCATGCTTCCGTGTAGTTTGGAATCAATTTCCTTTCCACCTTCATCCTTTTCAATTTTGGTATTGATACCAATAGGAGTTGACAAAGGTTTAGCATTCTCAAGCTCAAATTTCTTGAGCAACTGTTTGCTGTAATTTTTCTTGATGGATAAAAATTCCATCTTCTGTTTGTTTAATTTGAAGTCCAAGAAAGAAAGTAAGTTCTCCCATGAGACTCATTTCGAATTCTCCTCTCATAAAGTTAGAGAATTCGGTACATAGTTGTTCATTAGTTGAACCAAATATGATGTCGTCCACATATATTTGAGCGACTAAAAGATCAGCATCCTGTTTCTTCATAAATAATGTTGTATCGATTTTTCCATGCCTATATCCCTTTGCTATAAGAAAGGAACTAAGATTTTCGTACCATGCTCTCGGAGCTTGCTTAGGTCCATACAAAGCTTTAGATAGCTTATAGACATGATTACGAAATTTTGGATCGGTGAATCCAGCAGGTTGTTCAACATAAACTTCCTCTTTTAGATCACCATTAAGGAATGCGCTTTTCACATCCATTTGAAATAACTTAAAGTTATTAAAGCAAGCATACGCTAGAAGTAAGCGTATTACTTCAAGACGCGCTACAGGAGCGAATGTCTCATCATAATCGATACCCTTTTCTTGAGAGTAACCTTTTGCTACAAGTCTGGCTTTGTTTCTTTTAACATTTCTAGACTATAAACCCATTTCGTTCCAATATTGGAACGATCATTTGGTCTAGGTACTAGATGCCAGACATTATTTCTCTCAAACTGGTTTAGTTCCTCCTGCATTGCGAGAATCCAGTTTGAATCATCAAGCGCATCATCAATGCCTTGATGTTCCTTTTGAGAAATAAAAATGGAGTGTTCACAGTACATACTTGCTGTATATCGGGTTCGCACTCCTGTATGTAAAGATCCTATGACTTGGTCAATAGGATGCCTTTTCTTATATAAAGAAGGAACACGATCCTCTATATGTATATCTTGAAAACCACCAGAAATATTTTCAGTGTTTGCAGCAGGCACTTGCTGTACATTTGCTACAGTATTTCTATTCGGATTATTTTCAGCAATCATTTGCTGTGATGTTTCATTTGATACTGTTGTTGAGGATTGTGCTGCTGCTTCCACATCAACTTCCTCCTGTTTCGGAGAATCATCAACTTAACATTGATGGACTTTTCAACCGTTAGAGTTCTTTTATTAAAGACTCTTTATGCTTTGCTCGTGAGGGAGTATCCCAAGAATATGCCCTCATCAGATCGAGCGTCAAACTTTCCGACACCATCTTTAATGGGTCTCAAGATGTAACACTTACTTCCAAATGGATGGAAGTATGAGATATTAGGCTTTCTGCCTTTATATAACTCATAAGGCGTTTTACCTAAGGAGTGTCTCAAGTGAATACGATTTGAGATGTAGCATGCTGTGCTTATAGCTTCAGCCCAAAGATTTTTAGCAACCTCACTCTCCAGCAACATGGTGCTTTCCATGTCTTGTAAGGTTCGATTCTTTCGCTCTACAACTCCATTTTGTTGTGGAGTGTATGGAGTAGAGAAATTAAGGTTAATACCATATTCTTCACAAAATGAAGCAAAGTCATGGTTCTCAAATTCGGTACCATGATCCGTTCTTATGCTTCGTAGAGAAACACCTTTCTCATTTTGAAGTTGTCCGACTAACACCTCAAAGGTTGCAAACGCATCACTCTTGTGGGCTAAGAATTTAACCCAAGTGAATCTGGAAAAGTCATCTACCACGATTAATCCATAACGTTTACCTCCAAGACTTTGAGTCCTTGTTGGACCAAATAAGTCCATATGAAGTAATTCATGCGGAGCTTTGCTTGAAATCATATTTTTGCTTTTAAAGGATACCTTTGTTTGTTTGCCAATAGAACAAGCTTTGCAAAACCTGTCATTGTCAAACTTGATTTTGGGTAATCCCTTAATAGCATCTTTTCTGGCAAGTTTGGACAGCAAGTCATAGTTTGTATGTCCCAACCTTCTATGCCATAATGTAGCTTCGTCCTTAACGGACAAGAGGCAGTTTTCTCCAGCGGAGATGTACTTAAAGGACCAGGATATCGATGTTTTTCTTGCGTTCACCAATGAAGCAAGTAACACCATCCCGTGAAACGTTACACGTCCTTTCATCGAAAGAAACATGATAACCTTTATCGCACAATTGACTGATACTAATCAAATTGTGTTGGAGGCCTTTAACATAAAGAACTCCTTCAACGGTTAGGGAGTCAGAACAGCAAATGGTTCCTATTCCGTTAACCATCCCTTTTCTATTGTCACCAAAAGTGATAGCACCACCATCTTGGAAAACCAGTGTGGAAAATAAGGAGACATCTCCTGATATATGCCTCGAGCAACCACTATTTATGTACCATACTTGGTCCTTAGCGATGGACTTGAAGCATACCTGAAAAAGAGAATGAATTCAAGTAAGTCGTTGCTTCCATTTTAATAATAGAACTATCAACTTTAGAAGTAATGCCAAGCATATCATTTCGCCTCACATGGTAATTTTTTGATAAAATGATCTGGCTTACTACAGTAATAGCAATGCCTAGGTAACTTTTGAATAATATAATGAGACTCGCCATTCCTAACATGATGAGGAACATATTTCCCATGATGTGAATGTTTCTCATTTTTGGAATCATGTATCTCATGCATACATAAATCCGTTTTGTTGTTCACAGCATCTAGTTGCTGTTGTAGTTCCTCAATCTTTGATTTGGATTGAGAAAGTTGCTTTACCGCTTTCTTAGCCTTTGCTGACAACTCTTCATTGAGAGAAGCGTTCTCAGCACTCAAGAATTTATTCTCCTTCTTAAGGGCCTTATTGTTTGCGGACAAAGACTCAATTTTATCAGAGAGTTCTGAGAAAAGATTCTCAATACCTTCAGTAAATAGACCAGAGGGTGAGAAAGCGTTTACCTTCTTAGTTTCAGCATCAGTTTGCGCCATATAGCAGATATTTGTTGTTTCATCATTCTGATATGATTCCTCATCACTATCACTCCAAGATGCCATCATGGCATTTTTCTTATATTTTGAAGGTTTGCTCTTCTCATTCAAAAGAGTGCAATCTGGTCGCATATGACCAGGTTTGTTGCACTCATAGCACATACCACCTTTACTTTGGTGTGATTTTGTATTCTTCTTTTTAGCATCTCGCTTTCTCTTAAGCGATTTTTGCGAAGATACTTCTTAAATTTCCTTTCCATAAAGGAGACTTCATCCTCAGTTTCATCGGATGATTCAACACTCCCTTTAAATGTAACAGCATTAGTCTTCTTATCTTCAGCAACCTTGTTCTCATTTTTGTAAGCAACGAGAGAACCAAGTAGCTGTTGAAGATTTAGGCAATGAGCGAAGTACTTTTCTGACTAGCTCAGAATTGGAAGTGGTTTTACCAAGGGTTTCCATGACATTTGTGATTTCGGTGAGTCTATCAAACATTTGATTTATTGACTCATCCTTTTTCATCTTGAATGCTTCGTATTGAGTTACTAATGCATTGACTTTGGATTCTTTGACTTGTTCTGTTCCATCATAGATCAAAGCAAGTCTATCCCACATTTCTTTCGCCGTCTTACAAGTAGAGACGCAATTGAACTCATTTCCAGCAAGAGCGCATATTAAGTAGTGCCTTGCTTTAGTGTTCAGCGAGATAATTCTCTTCCTTTCAAATTCATGTCGAGAGTCGCTGGGATTAGATGGAGGAATTACGAGATCTCCTTCCATTATAATCTGCCAGCAATCGGCTTCTTTTGCTCCAATGAACGACTCCATTCCCATTTTCCAATACGAGAAGTGTTGTCCAGCAAAGAGCGGTGGACGTTCGGTCGAATGACCATCAGTCAAGAGCGTCGACATTCTGCTCAGTACTCAGCAGCACCTTACTGTGCTAAAAGTAAGATGTTCAGCAACATGCTGTTTTGATTCGGCAACAGAGTTCTATACTAGCAATCAAAGAGAAAGCTACACCGCATGCTTGGCCCCAGGGATCAAGAAGTTCACAGGAGTCGGGGCAGAACTCGTCGCCTGTTCCGGAGAACGTTAAGGTAACTTTTGGTCGTGATCGTGGTCGCCTGTGTCGGGTCTTTTTTATAGGTCTGGAAACATGATGATATGGCCTAACCTTCTCCTATCCAACTCATGTAAATCATATCTATTATTGATTTGATTGCGTGTTGGAATTGCCATTAATTATACACCACCTAACCAAATTATTTTCGCATTCGTTTAGTTTCCTAATTTTTTTAAAGATGGAACCTAACATTATCAAAATATGGAATTGTCCGGCGCCACTCAATTTATAAAAAAAGTCGCCGTCCTCTACCACGCTTTAAGTGTAACTGAACTAAGACGAAGTTGGGAACCACGTCGTTGACTAAGAGAAAATTTCCTCGAAGTATTTGAGTAAATGATGATGTGGCTCTCAATCCCGTCTTTGCCTAGTTGCAGCAGCTAAAGCGCATTTAGCGTGTCATTTTTTAAATTAAGCGTTGTGGTTCCGATGGCTTCTTAGGGACAGTATTTCGAGAGTTTTCCAAACTCGAATTGCATTATGCAAATTATTTTCAAAACTAACGTAAACTCCTCCTGCCGAGACCTTCGACTAACTGGCAAAGAGAAACACATGCCTAACACAAAAGACAAACACATCAAGAATGGAAAACCCTCTCCAACCTCTTCCTCTGCCAAACACAAATGTTCCTAGAAATTTAAAGGAACAAATAAAAATATATAAAAAGAGAACAAAAGGTTGGCAAACGTGCCGACTTTAGTCTATATCTAATTTGTTTTTCTTAGGGCATAAAAAATGGAGGGGATTATTTTATTAGTCTCTTTACGTAGAAATTGTGTATCGGGTTCTCTTTACTTAGGGTCCCAACCCTATATATGCACTTAGTTGAGGCTTTGTTTATCCGACGTAAGACTATTTCCCAACCCCTTCCGAGCAATAACTATATGACCAACAATTACGAGCCCTCAAGGAGTTAAAAGATAATGCAGGGGACAACCCGCGTGGGCCGCGCGCAAAACTTGCCCGTCGCACATGCCGTTGCTGGGGGACCGGAACGTTGATTTAGGATCGAAATTTCGTGAGCGTATATGTTAGCAAGTCATTAGGTAGAACGGGTTTTTTCCTTTCTAATTAAATGTGTGACGGGTATTCGAATATAAAATCATCCCCAAATAAAAAAAATAATCAATTCATAGTTTGTTAGATTTGCTAGAAATGAAAGTTAGATAAAATTAAATTCCATGATTATGTGAGATGATGTTAATGAAGATGATTTTTGGTTTGCTAGAAATGGAGTTAAAGGGGCATTATTTTAAAATAGGCCAGGAGTAATCACCTAATCATGTTTAGGGATGATTTAGACATGTTTACGTCAGATTTTATGCTACCGTAGAATTAAAATGAATGAAGATATCTAACGTTGATTTAATTGAATTCCAAAAATCTAAATATTCAACTTACTAAGACTTTGATTTAGTAGTTGAATTTTAGCTTTAATTACATTTATTAGGAAAGTGATTTTCATACTCGGCATCCATTTAACGTGGGGCACCAATTCACGGGCTTTTTCCGATATTTTTTTGAAAATAACATTTTCCGGCCGGTCAATGCTGGAATACCGGCTCCCTCTCCCTTGACAGTATACTGTCCGGTCAACGTGGATCAATGGCCGTTGATGGCGGCATGGCGCTGAACCTCCCTCGCCCTCTCCTTCCTCTGGGACTTACCCCTCTTGAACCCCTTGGCTGTGGTGCAAAAAGAACCACCCTTTCTCAAACTTCATACACACTACATCTTAGGCCTGACTTATGATAAATCCACAACTGTGACTTCCCTAATGAAAGCCATTAAGGATTTACTGTCATTACCAGAGCAAAGAAAGAGCTCGCCGATCAACATTACTGTCATCATCTCCCACTCCTCGAGCGTGGATCAACAAAGGTAAGGCTTCTTTGGTGGCGGAACCCCCTGCCCAGCCCTTCCCCGAGGCAGCCAAGATCAGTCGACATCATTTCAAGCATCGTCGGAGCCGATCAAGATGATCTGGGGCAATGTTGTCCTCGCCGGGTTCTTCCTAGCTTCCTTTGGTGGAACACCGTATTCTTGCTGAGTTATATTGCTGATTTATTGTCGTAATAAAGTGACAAAGGTAATCTCAGCTGCACTTTGAAATCCTTTAGGAGAGCTATCAACCAAAGCAATTCAGCTGTAGTTGCCGTTATGGAACCTTGGTTTGTTTCCTTTTATGTATTCTACCTTCCATTGCATGGTTTGGAGCATTGGGGCATGAATCAAACACTAACCAGCCTCGATAAGTGAAGGTATGTTTCTGTTCGGCCTGCTTGCAATAGTTCATGGATAACTTTTTGCTCGTTCATCAAAATTGAATAAATTAAGAAGTTCTGAAGGCACCTCTCCTGAAGTGAAGCGCAGGTTAAACCAAAAACCATTCTGCTGTTTTCAGGTGCATTTATGTATTTTTTCGCTCCTCGGAAAATTTGATTATCATGTTATTAATTTGTTTATTAATCCTTTTGTGCCAGACTACACCGTGATGCCCAAGATGTCCACAGAAACTCGACGAGTTCTTGGCCAACAATTTTAGCTGGAGGCGGCGAGTGACTTTCTGTTGGAGGCTACGAGAGATGTTGGAGGAGATGTGCGGCTGTAGGCTGGCGAACCAATATGCAGTGGGCCGGAGAGAAGGGCACATACTCTAGAAGCACTGAAGGTGATAGACTTACCATCTCCTGGTACACCACCACATTGACCCGTGACGGCTTGATTGCTTAGTGTTGTGATTATGGTTATTGTTGACGTAAAAAATCTCACGGTCCGTATATAGACCGGAAGCAACGTACGAATTGTCGTATTGAGAAATAGTAAGTTCAATCTCTAGTCACGGACAAAGCACGTGAGTCCTCTGATTCTATGCTCGTAAGATATCCGAAATATAGATGGGCTGAAGCTCTGGCAAATATCAGCTGGAGCTTCAGGAATGTATGTTGATGAAGATGCCGGAACTGCAGAACTTGATCCGGCGGGTCTT
>JARUPW010000289.1:0-127570 GCA_029817735.1 Melastoma sanguineum | reverse complement strand
AAATTCCAAATGTGAAGTAAAGCTTCTTATTTTATTGGTAAAATGAACGACTTGAAATCAACTAGATCCCCGATTTTCGTCTTTCTGAATAACTGAAATAACTTTTTTTTTTACCATAAGATAAAATCGACTCTTTTTTCCTTTTTTGAAAGTAAAAAATCCATTTTAACGAACATTTAACGATCAGTAAAAATAATCCATCTCATTTCTCATTTTCATTAAGTAGTATAATAAAAAAAAAATTAGATATTTACACCAGTAAAAGAAAACATCTTTTTTGACTTTAGTCTCCTATTTCATCTAATCGATATCTAATTATTCATTAATGATATGATACATGCATTGAAATTAGGAATTGGATTTAGTCGGATTGGAATGGTAATGGAAGAACATGAATGGTGTATAACCCCATTTCATATAATAAACCAGACTTGGAAGATTGAGATAAGAAATGCATCATTCACGAATTTTCAACGGGGGATAGCTATATATCCGTAACAGACTAAAAAATTGGCCTTTTTTTTCCATTATTGGTATCAAACCAATATCGATTCATTACAAGATAATCTCTATCCGGTAAGTAGGCCAAAGAAAGGATTTAATTGAATTAGTTCAATTTTAATCCCTATAAAGATTTTGAGCGGTTATCAAAAATTTGATCATAGTTTTTTTACCTTATTGCAAAATACTGAATTGTTGAAAATAAAGAGTATTCCTAAATTGAACAAGTTAGCAGTCTTAATTCCCTACGGGATTTCGTTGGAAAAATTTGTTCAGGAATAAGCGAAATCATAATCTCGATTTTCAAGTTCGTCTTTTGATTTGCTGTCTTACAATGTTAATTGTTGTAATTGTTTCGATCCACATATAGTGTTTTCTCGGTAAACTTTTGATTAATGTTGGTGCTTACTCTTATGAATCAATGAAACATTTAGAAGTTTGATACATCAAAAATTTGGACTGTCGTTTTTTATAGACAAGCGCACCGGTTCAATAATTAATATTCTTTTTTCATGCAATTCTCTAATAGTTAAATCTTTTTTCAACTCAGCAGAAATATCTAGACTTATTTCTCTCCTTTGTATAGAGGATATAGCAATCTCGTTTTGGATTTAACAATAAAGCAGGAGACAATATACTTTAATATTATTTGTTAGTTTTGATTTAAATAAATTATTCATTCTCAATTGAAAACGTAAAGACCTTTTTAAAACAAATCAAGTTCTACTTCCGTTGTGCTCTCTTCTTATATTTGCTTTCTCTTCGACGTTTTTCCTATCTGAGCCTGACAGCTGCAGAATCTTCTATCAATATCTTTTTCTTTGAGTTGAGAAAATGATTCAAGAGTTTCTGTATTTTTGATATGTATTCAACATTATTTTGATTTTGGATTCTTGGGTTTGTTTTGATCTTCTTTTCAAATTTACTCGATTGAATTTATTTTCACTGGATAGTTTGAAAATTTAAAGGATTCTGTTTTTGAATTTTTAGTGATTGTTTTTATTTCACTAACAGTTGATTTAAATTGAAAGAAGTTTTTGACTGGGATAATCCAGAGGGTTCATTTTATTATGTGTTAAAAGAAACAAAAATTCGGCAAAAAACCAGTTTTAGATTCGAAATCGAACCGACTTAGTATTTCTTCATTCATTCCCATCCAACAAAAAGGTTTTTTTTTTTTTTTGAAATCTTGATTTTCTGTCTTTATCAATTTGAAAGATAAACAAGGGTCTTTTTTATCCATTTTCTCAACTATGTGATAATTATTCACTTGATTTTTAGTATTTGTATTATTATTCAATTTGATTGGTTATAAAATATCGAGGGTGGCGCTATGCATGACCGGTGAGCGTAAGTTCTGGCCGATGTGAAGTCATCATCGGTCTGTTGTCAACATCCGGCCTCCCTCCATGCACTGCTCTCGGATCAGGTTCCCGTCGATCTGATGTCGGTTGTCCTCGTCGGCCATAGCTGATTGCTGTGCTCTTAGTCGCTGCCGGAAGGGTGCGCTCGATCTCTGGGTCCAAAGGAGTCAAATCAGCTCCTTGACGTCCGTAGCATAAACTGAAATAAAAAATAAAAAAAAAAAAAAAACAAAACAAAAACAAAACTTGAACGTCAAACAGCTATCGAATAGAGGTAAAAGAAATCTAAAATCGAAAGACTGTTCCCCGGCAGCGGCGCCAAAATTTGATGCGCGTCTCTACGCAACAAAAATAAAAAACCTCGTTCGCACACACTAAAATAGCAAGGGCAAGCAAGGGTCGAACCCACAGAGAACGTATCGACTAGATCGTTTAATGTCAATTCGGTAACTGATTTGAGGTCAAGTAAACGAATCACACGATGCGAAGTTAAACTAAACGAAAGACTAAATCGAATTATCAATAGGCTTAAAAGTCAGGACTACCGATTTCCCTCGTGTCCTATGCTCTCGTATCCCCCCTTTTTGTGTTACTATTAATTTGCTGGTCGTTAACCGGTAGGTTGCTAAACTCTCCCCATAACCCTCTCAGGTATCCGGGAACGTACCCTCGTGTATCAAATTCTCTACTCTATGTCTAGGTAAAGAATTGTAAAGGCCCTTAGATTCAACCTACTTTGGTTACCTAAGTGCTTGGTATTTCTACTCTCGCACTAAAACCCGGTCTCTCGACTCTAAGGTTCCTTAAGCTATCCTGTTCCTGATCTAACCTAGATACCCTTCGAGTCTCTCTAGGTGATCGAATCATATCAACAGTTGATCAGGCTGCTGATACGCATTAAGCACAGAAAACGAATAAACAACAAACAAGAATTTATTCATAATTGAAAAGAGGTTCAACAATCACCGAGGAACACGAGGTTCCATCGTCGTCCTAGAACAAGAAAATTAGTTCATCACTACACTACGAAACAATAGAAGAGTAAAGAACGCATAATCTAAAAACCAAAGGAAAAGGAAAAGGTGTGTAGTTCTTCAGGGGCAAGAGTCTCCTGTCACAAGCCTTCTATCCCCAAAAAGAGCCGACCCCTAGCCAGCCTGAGTTGTAGTCTATTTATACTAGGGTAGGAAGACTAAATCCGGAAATAAAATCCTAAAATATCCTCTACTCGCAGCTGCGAGATAATCGGTCGCAGCTGCGACCTTAAGCTATACTCCACTCGTCTCTGCTTCCTCGCAGCTGCGAGACAATCGGTCGCAGCTGCGAGACTCTCTGTAGTGACACTCTTTGCCTTGCTCGCAGCTGCGCCCAAATGCTCTGCAGCTGCGGAAGTCTCTGTGAAGCTCTCCTTTCTTCTTTGGTTTATTTCTTCATTCCTCACTCCGTCATCCATCATCTCAATTCCAATTTCCTACACAAACAACAACGAACGTGAGGTAACGCAATTCAGCTCAAAACCAGAAGTTTAAACACTTAAACTTACGGAACTAGCTCAAATCAAAGCATACAAGTGATCATTTAACTCTACTTTCGTAGAGTTATCATTTCTTCTCCGAACTTGTTCTTGCATCCCAAATTGGTCCAATCGAGATGAAGCTAACATATTATTTTGGTTAGAAATCATTTTCACTTAATTAACCTTAAATTCAAAATAGGTCACCTATTCATGCTTAGGGACAAAATCAAATACCACATTCAACGATTCTTATGAAATGGTAAGCATGTTCTAAAAGTATCGTCTATTAACGTTAATCTTAGTTTAATGACATGTGATTAAATCTCGATCAATGATGAGCATTTTGGCCAAGTTGGGGGATCTACAGTTTGACCCTCCTTGCGAGAGAATCTGAGAAGGTTTTCTCGCAAGGACACGATAGATACCCCAAATTGTGAGCTGGGGCATTCTAGTCTGATCAAGAAAATGCCAGTAACAAATGTGTTCGTGAAGTATGGTAAAAATAAACATGTATGGTTATGGCATTCATGCAGGACATGTTTTATTTTGTTAAAATAAACATGTATGGTTATGGCATTCATGGCCCCAGTCGAGGTGCGTATTGTTATCCGGTAAGCGAGTAACGCAAAAGGGAGCTTCTCATGCCAGCCGCGATACGTAATTGATGTTTTCTGAAGGATCCTCTTCAGGTTCTTGTTTGCGGCCTCAACTGCACCGTTCATTTGCGGATGGTACGGTGAAGAGTTAAGATGTTTTATCCGGAATTCCTTGCAGAGGAATCCATTAGTTTGGAGTTGAAGTTGGCACCATTGTCGAGTAGTTTTGGAATCCCGTATCTGGTGATGATGTTAGCTCTCATGAATCGTACAATGTTGTTTGCCATAACTTCCCTGAAGGATTGAGCTTCCACCCACTTGGTGAAATAATCAATGGCAACCAGGAGGAATCGATGCCCATTGGATGCCTTGGGGTTGATTGGTCCAATTACATCCATGCCCCACATTGAGAACGGCCATGGTTCAAAGAGCGGGTAATGTCTTGTTGGGGGCACATGCACTTTGTCGCTATAGATCTGACACTCGTGACAAGTCTTGACATATTTGATACAATCGGCCTCGATTGTGAGCCAATCGTAGCCTTGGCGCATTATCTTCTGGGCAAGTGAGTATCCATTCATGTGTGCTCCTCAAACACCTTCATGAACTTCGACGATAAGCGCTTGAGCTTCTTGCCCTGTGACGCACCGCATGAGTGTTGTCATGAATGATTTCTTGTATAGGGTGTCACCATCAAGGAAAAAACTCCTTGCGATTCTTCGAATGAATTTACGCTCTTTCCCTGTGCTTCCCTGGGGGAAAGCGCCCGATTCTAGATAGGCTTTAATGTCAGCGAACCATGGCGATGAGTTTTCAGTTCGACATGGTTCAATATGCATACAACTAGGATCATCGGTAATCTTAATGCAGAGAGGTTCAATGTCCATTTCACCAGCCAAAGGAATCATTGATGCGAGGATTGCAAGTGCGTCAGCAAAACGATTATCTTCTCGCGGGAGGTAGCTGAACTCAATGTCAGTAAATTGGCGGACTAATGTCTGCAAGTAGTCCTGATATGGGATGAGCTTTGGATCCCGTGTGCGCCATGCTCCATTCGTCTGGGAGATGATAAGCATGGAATCTCCATGTACATCGAGGAATTGGATTCCCATGTCGACTGCACGTAATAAGCGAGGATACATGCTTCGTACTCAGCGATGTTGTTTGTACAGGGGAAAATGACTTTCGCTGCTGTAGGGTGATACTGCCCATCTAGCGATATCACTACAGCCCCGATGCCTGATCCCGAGGAGTTGACGGCACCGTTGAAGTACATTGTCTATCTTATTTTTGGTTCCACGTATAAGTTGTTTTCGTCAGGTAATTTGACCTCTACGGGAGAATCATCCGCTTCTGGATACTCGGCAATGTGATCGGCAATGGTTCTACCTTTGACCGATTTTGTCGAATGAAACCTGATGTGGAACTCGGCTAACTGTAATTGCCATTTTGAGACTCTTCCCATCAATGTTGGCTTGTCGAAGAGATATTTTAGTGGGTCATTCTCGGACACTAATAAAATCTCGTAGTGGAGAGTGTACTGTCGTAGTCGATGTAGGACCCAAATGAGAGCGCAACAGGTACGTTCTGGAGCGGTGTACCTAGACTCGCAGTCGGTGAACTTCTTGCTCAAGTAGTAGACGGCGTGTTCCTTGGCGCCTGGTGGTTGTTGGGCGAGCATGGCTCCAAAAGACTCTTCTCTGATCGTGAGATAAAGAATGAGAGGATGCCCCTGCCTTGGCGGGACGAGAACGGGTGGTCGTGTCAGATACATCTAACGCGGTTTCGCAGTCGTGGTCCCATTCGAACTTGACGACTTTTCTCAATTTTTTTAATAGAGGTTTACACGTATCGGCTAGGTTAGAGATGAACCTCCCGATGTAGTTGAGGCGACCCATGAAGCCTCGGATTTCCTTTACTAACCTTGGAGCCGGGAGATCGCGGATTGCCTTGATTTTATCTGGGTCGATTTTAATGCCTCTGTTACTGACTACAAAACCGAGGAGCTTACCTGATGTTGTTCCAAACACACATTTGGTCGGATTGAGCAGCAACTTGTATTTGCGGAATCGTTCAAATAATTTTCGGAGGACGTCCGTGTGGTCTTGCTCTACCTTGGATTTGGCGATCATGTCGTCGACATAGACCTCGATTTCGCGGTGCATCATATCATGGAACAAGACCACCATAGCTCGTTGATATGTTGCGCCGGCGTTTTTGAGGCCGAAAGGCATCACCAGATAGCAGAACGTGCCCCAGGGCGTTGTGAATGTTGTTTTCTCTTTATCTTCTTCGGCCATGCGAATTTGATTGTGCCGGAGAACCCGTCCATGAAAGAGAACCTATTTAATCAGGCGGTGTTGTCCACTAATAGGTCGATGTGCGGTAGGGGGAAGTCGTCTATGGGACTTGCCTTATTGAGGTCGCGATAGTCAACTCAGACTAGGACCTTCCCGTTTTTCTTGATGACTGGGACGATGTTCGCAACCCACTCTGGATAATAGGCCACTTCGATGAGCATGACTTTGAGGAGCTTATCGACCTCTTCTTTGATGGCGAGTGCTAGCTCAGCTTGTACCGACGCTGCTTCCATTTTGTCGGCATAATTAGCGGGTCAATGGGGATTTTATGTTCCACTATTTCCGCATCCAAACCAGGCATGTCCGCATATGTCCAGGCAAAGACGTCCGAGAATTCTTTGAGTAGATTGACAACGTCTCTGGCTTTGTTTGCCGGCAAGTCGGCACCGATGAATAACTCATTGGGTTCGTGTCAGTCCCTATGTTGACTGACACCGATTCTTGCAATGTGACGTTCTTCGGTTCTTAATGTTGCAGTATCCTCGTTCCAAGTCGTGGTATCCATCTAGGGACTTTGGGTCACGTATTACCTCTTCATCTTGCTTATGGAGGATTTCGGGCATGACCGAAGCAGATACTTGATTACGTTATGTAATTTCTTCCTGTCGAGTTGTGTTCTCGAGATCTAGGCGAGGCATTGAATGATGACCCGCGTCTGTGGGTTATTCTGCAGGATTTGCGAGTGTTCCCAAAGCGTCGTTCCTAGAAGGAAATAAATCAGCCGCACGATTTTTACAAGAGGGGTAATATTGCGTAAACGATAAACGATGAACTACGCGTCCTAGACAAAAAGGGAGCGCCATGGGATCAGGCCTCTGCGGGGCCCTCTTCATTTCCTCTGATTCGCCCTTTTTCATCAGCGGTCCGATCCCACGGGCACTCCGGCAAAAAAAGGCGGGTCGCGTTATATATGGACATCCTTACTAGTCCGCGACCAAAATATAATAAGGCGACCCATCCCGCACGACTTATCTACATGCAGAAAAGTAAATTTTGAAAAGGTTCACCCATTGAGTGGCATGTCCGACTCGGCCGGGTCCGACGCTTCCAGCATGTTGACACCTTCTTCATGTTCACATACCCTGGTCTTCTTGGTCTTCTGCCCTTCAACATCAGAGCTTGATGTAGAGTCAGCAGCTGAAGGATCTGCTTGCTTGGTCGAAGGGGGTATTTCAGCCCTTGGGGGAATCTCTGGCGCTGTCGGCACCATTGGAGCTCGAGGGGGAGACGTTCTAGCTTCCCGAACGTACATCGGCATTTGGCCTAGGGGAATGGCGACATTGGGGGGTATGAAGTGAACCCGCAAACGAGGCCGACGCCTCTAGCCATGTCCTTCATTTGCTTGGATGACGTTGACATACACGCCAGTCATCTGTTCGCCTGTAGGCAGATTCACTTCCTCTTCTGGCTCATAAGCCTGGATCTTCATATTTTCTAGCTTCCCCGAGAGGATCTCGCCTTCCATCATCGTTGCAGACGAACGAACGATACGGATGAACGACTTGTCGCTGGTGTGTTTGTCCTGCTTACGTCGTACTTTGCCTTCGAATCCAAGTGCGCAAGTTCCCATCGGAGAAGGAATGTTGATCGGATGGGTAATGCCTTGCCCCCTAACCCCAAGTCCTTGGCCCAACTGATATCCATGTCTGAGGAATTCCTACGCAGCGCTAATGTTGCCTCGCGTCATCAAGGAGTCCGTCTTGTAATCTCGTCTGACCATGTTGACCATCTCCAACGTTCTCCGGTTGGCTCTCTTACATACGGCATGTCGATCTCATGGCAGAGCTCCATCGTGTGTTCTCCCCTTACTGTAATGAGCTTGCCGTCTGAGGAGAATCTGACCATTTGGTGGAGCGTTGATAGGACTGCTCCTGCCTGATGAATCCACGGGCGCCCTAGTAGCATGTTGAAGGAGCCCGATGTCTCGAGTATCTGGAATACAGAGGAGAATAGGGTTGGCCCTACTTTAATCTCTAAGGTGACTTTGCCATGAGCTTGGCGTTTGGCACCATCAAAAGCCCGGATGGATAGGCCAGATTGTGGGAGCTTCTCTGTGTTAATGCCGAGCTTTTGCGCGACAACAAGCGGCACGATGTTGACTCCTAGCCCACCGTCTATGAGTACCTTGGAAACAGTGGTATCCCTGCATTTGAGCGTTATGAAAAGCGCATTGTTGTGATCGCATCCTTGTTCTGGAAGATCATCTTCTGAAAAGGTAATCGCGTCATTGGCCAGCATCTGGTTCATGTATGTGTCCAGTGCATTAACTTCAACTTGCTCGGGTACATGCACCTCGGCGAGGAATTTTTTCAACATCTCCCTATGCTTGTCGGAGGAGTGAATGAGGTTGAAGAGCGAAATCTAAGCCGGTTGCTTCTTTATTTGCTCAACAATGTTATAGTCGCATTCCTTCACGGCGTAGATCACTTCACGGATCTGTTCATTCGATGGGGCCTTGGGCTTCAATGATTCTCCTTGCAGCTGAGCTTCAGGGGTGGCCACCACCCTGCCGGAACGGGTGATGAGTTCAACTCGATGACGTGCAATTGGGCTTGATTACAACGGGAATCCTTGGTTCCTTCAAAGGTGAGCTCTCCACCTGGGAGGACGTTCCAAGTTGTGTTTCACCCAGTGGAACGTATTCATACATCGCCTTGGGCCTCCAAGGGTTTACCATTGTAAAGCCGTCCGGTAATACTGAAGTTGCCAACACTGGATTATCCCTCTATTGGGCTGACCCTGGCCCCAACTTTGACCTCGACTTCGGCCTCGTCCTCGGCTGGCGTGCACCATGTTGACGTGTTCTGTACGCGCTGGTTCGCATTCATACATATGGATCTCTTCCCCCCGGTTAGTCAGTGGTGAGAAAGAGTTAGCGCCAACGTAATTCACGTGCTCTGGCAAGGGATTGCTTTTGACGTTAGGAGTTGTAGTCGGTGCAGCGAATGTGATGACACCGTCGTCCAGCAAATTCTGAATCTTGAAACGGAGGGCGATGCAGCCCTTGGTGTCATGCCCCAATGCTCCAGAATGATATTGACAAGCCGCCTTGGGGTTGTAGCCAATCGAAGAGGGGTTCGTTAATTTAGCCTCTACGGGCTTGATGAAGCCCATGTCCCTCAGTCGAATAAACATCACGTCCAACGGGTCAGGAGTAGGAGTGAGGTCTTCCAACCTGCGTTTTGGGCACCCTTTCTGAGCCGACCTTGGTTGGGAATATATTATTACCGGTGTGGGAGCCCTGGAGCGAGCAGCGGCGGGCGCTGGTGGTCTAGCAGCTGCTGCTACGTAGGACTTTGGCGCATATGTAGTCGGAGGTGGTGTCGCCCTCATGGATTGCCTACTGTGTTCGGCGGTTGCAATGCGTTCCTTGGGCTTTGGCTTGACTGTCGGCTTAGGCGGTGCGATCGGGATGAGACCATCTCGGCTAGCACCATCAAGCTGACTGGCGACGATGACCGCCTGGGCGAACGTTAGCGGTGCCCGCCCACCGATCATGAACAGCCCGTACTCGCGTGGTAGTAACTGCAGGAACTCGGCGATGAGATCTCGCTCTTGCATGGGGGGCTTGAACTGTGCGGCCATTTCTCGAAAACGGTGGGCTAATGTCTTAATCAACTCCCCTCGAAATCTCCGCAGCTTACGGATATCGAACAGCGTCGGTGTCATCTCAACATTGAAACTACAATAATTTAGGAAATCGAGCGCCAATTCCTTGAATGTCGCGAATGGCTTCAAATCTTTAGTATAATAACACTGGAGTGCTGATTCTATTAGGCTTTCCTGGAACATGATAATGCGAAGTTTGTCGTCTGTCAGGCAGACTGACATGTTATGGCAGAAATGTTTGAGATGTAGTTCGGGGCATCCGGTGCCTTTGAACTTCTCGAACTCCGGATGTTTGAACTTAGGCGAGACTTAAAAATGGGGAACTTGGAAGTCGTTGAACTCCCACGTCCGCGCTTGGTATCCCCGAAGGGCATTGATGCGTTCTTCTAGCCTCGCGATATGTTTAGCCTCGGCCTCTCGCATCGATGAGATTTTAGCTCCGAGCCTTGTCTCGAAGGAGCTTATCTGGCCCCCTTCTCCCAACAATTCATCCACTATGGTTGCTTTACGAATCCTAGGACTAGGCGGGGTCGGCCCTGCATGTGGGGCTGAAGGACTAGTAGTGGATTGTATCACCCCATAGTTGGCAATTGGGGCGCTAGCAGGGAAATAAAAATCGGCATTCCTTCTAGGAGAGTTGGCCCGGCCGCTGCTGGGATGTAGGGGGTTGACCTCGGGGCTGACGGTTGTGGGCAGTAAGGTGGCACCTGTGGTTGTACCGATGTCGTAGGAGGGGGTGGCATGCTCATATATGGATTGTACATGGAGGCTATACTGGTGGTGGTGGTCGATCCAGGCATGACTGGGTGGTACAGTGAAGAGATGCTTGAAGGAGCGCCAAAGCCTGGCTGAGGGAAGGGACAATATGGGGGCAGCACGGTTGCCGGCGCAGTAGACCCTGGCATGACAGGGGGCAGATGAGGATTCTGGGTGGTAGCAGGGCTAGAGGTCGTCGTGAGCTGTCGCTGAAGCAATTCCGCCATCATCGTCTTCAAGGTCGACAGTTTTGTGACGAGGGATTCGACTTTGCCTCCCAGAGAAATAGTGTCGGCACCTTGGGCCGGTGTGGGTAGGTTGGTGTTGAATGGCAAGACTGTCGTCAGGACAGTCGAGGTTTGCATTGCTGGTGTCGTGAAGGCCGCCAATGGTGGTATGTACGTCGGAGACATGCCTCCACCCGAAGACTATCCGACAGCGAAGGTCGGGCTTGGGAGAAGAGTGGGGGAAACGCAGACGTGTCCAAGGAGAAGGTTGGAGCGGATGTCACGTCCGCGGTTTCAGTGGCAGGTGGAGGAAGCTCTCCTTCGTCCTTGATCGTCGTAGAAGCTACAACGCATCCTGGCGAGGTGTCCGCCATGACTGTCCTGAGGGATCGAAATTTGGGACGCTTATTGGGCACAATTGTTTGGTACTTTGGGCTGAAAAAGGCTTGCTTAGCATCGAATGATAGAATGCTTTTGGGCATGATATGTAGTGATGCGTGAATGTGTCTAATGCGAAGATGGGACTGTGACTACAGGGATTCATTCTAAGAGGGGAATAAGAAAGCACACCATCACTTAAGTCAGTTCAACAAAGTACGAAACATGGGAAAACCATAAAGCTGATAAAATGGGCTTGCAAGCCCTAAAAGAAGTGGTAGGGCACGCAGGCTCCAGTCGTCGCTCCTAGTCCCAGTGGCGGTCACGCTCGAAACGGAAGCGTCTGATGTGGGCATCCTCAAAACTCCAGTCGACTGGGAGAGGCTCAATGTTCATCCGGGTGAGAGTGATCCAAGCCCCGACAATGTTTGCAACAGCCCGCTTTGCCGCTTGCGTGA
Source organism: Melastoma sanguineum (assembly GCA_029817735.1). Taxonomy (NCBI): domain Eukaryota; kingdom Viridiplantae; phylum Streptophyta; class Magnoliopsida; order Myrtales; family Melastomataceae; genus Melastoma; species Melastoma sanguineum. Next base: position 115,805 of record JARUPW010000289.1, on the reverse strand, counting down.
CCGACGCTCGCAAGTCCAGGTTGATGGGCTCGTAGAGTCTATATGGGGGCGGCGGCGCCATTGATACCCCCCTCCGAATTGGTGGAGCAAGCAGACTGTGACGCAGTAGGAAGTCCCGGTAATCCCAATTATAGGGATGTAGTATCCTGCTACTGAATCAACGATGGCTGTGATGCCGTTGAAGCAGCGCGCCTACGGGTAGAAGTCCTCTACGGTCAGGCTATGGAAGAAGCGAGTGGTGCCTCCGAAGGAACGAATCGCCAAGTACCCGCGCTCCGCAATGCGACTCAGGAGCCTAGGGTGGTGTTCTGGGCGAAGGTTATACCCAATCACTCTGAGGTGTGTGACGAACCACACCTGTAGGAGTGCCAAGCTGCAGGTAGCTCGATGATGTCTGGTTCCTTCCCTGGATTTCAGGATGATGGCGGAGAGGCTGTGGTTTGTTTCTCCGATCAAGTTTGGGATGAACGGCTCGCCTGTCATGATTGCCTCCGCGACCTTGACCGCGCGTCCATGGATAGAGCTGGCTGTTAAGGGGTACAAGATGGCTCCTTCAAACATAATGATGAAAGCTCTGGCCGACGCTTGTCCATCCCCGAAATGTGGAAGGAAAGGAGAAGTCTGCTGGAGGAGGAGTTCCTCGACGTCAATGTGCCCCTGGAGAGTGAGAAGTGTGGTGACTGCCGTGGGGGTAGTCCTCAGGAGTTGCGCAATGTCTTCCCCGATACTATCGTGCCGTCGGAGGGGCAGGATGCCATGACGATGGGGTAGCTCCGCTAGGTGTGTGTACTCCTCAACGGTGGGAGCGAGCTCCAACGCTCCGAAGCTGAAAGTGTAGGTCTCGAGGGACCATCGAGCAACTAGGTTCCGAAGGAGTTCCCAATCCAGCTTGAGGTCGATCAGATCAACGAGGGCCCCGAGCTTCGATCGAACGTAGCCACGCTCGGATGGTTCGAGACCTTATGCCAGTCTCGTAGTAGCTGCGTCGACGGGATGACCTTGCTGAGAAAAACTGGCTCCATGTGGTAAATCTACTAACTTAGATGACACCCACATGTAATGACAATCCCATCTTCGCTCTTAGTATGGTGTGGAAACCACATGCGTATACATAGACATGCATCAACCATGTGACACGGGAATAAAATTGAATGATATTATCATAAATCGTCAGGCATTCATGCAAGTGAATGTAGAAGATGCAGTAAGACAAGAAGGAAAAGAAAAAGTGTTGCGGAAACCCCCCCTTGAGATCAACCCATTCTGCTGCAAAATTAGCAAAGTTAGTTCCGGAGTCTATTGCAAACATAACGTACCTGTCACCTGTCGATGCACATGTGGAAGACACTTAGTAACAAACATATGCACGTGCGGCGTCTGGTACCTATAGTGGGCAAGCAATTTCTAGACTCTCGGATGAAGGTTTCTAAACCTCCCTCGGACAAAGGGAGGCGGATCCCACCTCATAACGTTAAATGGCAACAAGCCACAACGCCGTGGTATACAGTGATCCCTTAAAATCCTAGTTCCGGGTATAAGGACATACCTAGACATGCCTAGCAAACCGGTAAGCAAACACAATCATGACCACTAACAAAGGGCACCGAGCCAATCAAGTACATGCGCAAACAAGAACTCATCTCCGCATGTGGATAAATGAAAGGACGTTTCGGTAAGAATTCATATGCCGAATATCCCCAGCAGAGTTGCCATCCGGGTTGTACGCGCGCCCTCTGGCCTAGCAGGCGCGTGGCGGGTCGAGCGACACGAGGATCCGAGCCAGCTCCCCCGAGGCCCAATCCAGTCGACATCGCGACTCGAACATCGGACGCTGCGGAAGGGCATCGGGTTGAGTCCTCCCTAGATTCCTGAGTGGGTCTGCGGGACATTTCGCCGATCGTCTCCAGCCCTTTGGAGGCGACGGGTGAAAGGCTGCGTAATGCCCCACTTGGGAATTTCAGGGAGGATCCAAGGAGCGGCTCGTGTCACCGTTACCCATCCAAAATGGCTCCGTAAAAAATGTGTTGTTATTGTTTAACCTAAGTAAACTATATGGAGTCGCCACCAACTTTATTTTAAAACTGTTTAAGTCGGAAAAACAGCTGGTTCATAGATTCCTATTTACTAATCCTTACATTCTAAGCATGCGAAGAGGTGGCGTTTGCTCCAAAAAAGGTTTGCTTTTGGTTAACGGGCGTTGGCCGATCCAGGCATGGCTCTGGACTTATGTCGCTGTTTTACGGGCGTCGGACCCGATTCAGGCGTTAGACCTGAACTCATGTTTTGTTTAATTACACAAACATGCGGCAATAAACCTAATTTGCCTAACGACATGCGTACAAGCACAAACAATTATTGAGATGAAAGGGGACGGGGAAGGATGGCCACTGCGGACCTATGCACTTGGGCTCGCAGCCCGTTACAGGTGGACATATAATTTGTTTCGAGGAGGCCCGTACCTCCCCTTTGTACCTGAAATGATGGTTGATGCCGCTTTTACTTCGAACCGACAGTTTTTTTTAGGCCGCGGTAGACCAACTCACGCAGTTTGTTACACGCGCTTTCGATTTTTCTATCTTTAAATCTCGCTTTGTCAAAATCCCGTGAAGCTCGATTGATTTTCATGCAAAATCAAACCAAAATATAGTAGAGAAAATGGTAGTCAGAAAATTCTAATTGAGACGTGTTAAATAATTAGAATCAACTGAATGAGTAAGAATGATACTTACAGGGCGTTGTGTGGCCCGTTGATGTTGATCTTCCGTGATGTCGAAAGATGATGTTCTTTCGTAATGAAATTCTGTTCGAAATGATCGAATCAAATGAGACATTTTGCAGAGGAGATGGCCAAGGACGATCCAGCCCACCCCCTATTTTCATCATTTTATTATTATGAATTTTTGATCTTATCCTCGCTAACGGTTTCCCCTCCCCCGTACCAAGGACAACTCGGAAGGAGTGTACGATACCTCTCAGGATTACCACTTGGCAGCACCCCATTCGCTTCCAGGGGCAGAGGAGCCGACGGTCCTCTGAAGAGAGGGATTCTGGGAGGGGGAGAGAGAGAGCGATTCTTTTCCTTTTCTTCTTCTGGGAGAGAAATTCTAAAAGGGGGGAAACATTTCATCTTTCTCAAAGGGGGAAGCTTCAAAATTTTTCCAAAGAGCCAACTTCGGACATTCACCAGTCCCTCCTCCTTTTCTCTTCAAGCTTCTCCAACTTTCAGATCCTGCCAGCTACCTCCATTGCCTCAATCCTTCAGCATTCCTGACTAAGGTAAGGAGACCATCATGGTGAGACCCTCTTGCTGACCAACCCAAACAAAGCGCAACGTCAACAACAGAGGAGCACAGCATCATAAATCAGTTCAACTCCAACTCACTTTGGCGAAGATGATGATGGCCATCCCAACGGTCTGCTGCAGAGCTTGCCAAACTTCCAGTCATCTCGAGGCGGCTTCCTCCGACTTCCCAGATGGCGACTGCTCAGTTGAACATCTACCGAGCTCCACTCTTCACTCCCAATGACTGCTTGTGGAACAATCCGCGTTCGCCATCCCTAAAAAGAGAGCATCGTAGAAGAGTTACCTCCTGAGGCCTCCAGGCTTCTTGGAGGAATTTTTAATTACTAACCTTCTCTTCTACTTCTACAGATAGTTCAGCTGCAGCGGCGGTGAAAGTCCTTGCCACAATGATCAGCCGTCAACACCTGGATGCAGACACCGAAGCAGCGAACCCACAGCAAACCCGTTCCTGGCACCCTTGCAGCCAGAATAGCAAGCTAACCATATCTTCTCTTCTTTTGCAGCACAGTGGCAAACTATCTTCACTCATCTCCAAAAGTGGTTCAGCAAATGGCAGCGACCCAGCATCCTCCATACCCAGAACAGCGCGTCGGCTCACATCCTCCCGGCGCCCTCCAGGTCCAGCAGCACTCCTCTGGTGACGGGCTCCCTCTTCTCAAAACACTGTAGCAACCTGCCGTCCCCTTTCTCCTTATCATCCCCCTGGTCTCAACTCTCTCCGCCAGCAGAAGCGGCCAAAGCTGCTACCGGACACTCCCTGGCGCTCCCCGGCCAAGTGTGTCCCCGACGGTCACTCGTTCCCTCCAACCAAGCCAGCGAGCCCTCCTTCCAGTTCCCAAATCCAGCACTGACAGACTCCCTCCTCCATATGCGCCCCATCCGACGGCTTCTATTCACCCCGACTCCGGCAGTAACCCAGTAGCCATGGACCTCCGGTTCCGGACACAGCAGTAGCTTCCCTTCCCCTTTCTCTCTATCCGGCCTCCTCCAACAGCGACAATTCGTTTTCCGGGCAGCCTCGAAACCAACGGCCAGACCTACTCCCCGACGACGACGCACTCTCCAACAGCGAAAAGGGCCCTGCTCCTCCGCCAAACCATGTCCCTGTACTCCCCGGCGCTCCTCCGATAGCGCTCCAGCAAGCTGTCTCCGCCCGTCTTCAGATCAGGGTCGGCGGCGGCACCCAGCTCCTCCTATCCTCTCCTCAGCCCAGATCCGGTGACTCCCACCTCGAACCACCTCAGATCTGGCCATTCTTGACCGTCTCGGCCTCCCGACCTCCACAGCTTCAGCCTCGGCGCCCTCCAAAGCCGATCCAGCAACCCATGTTCTTCCCGCGGTAAACCCTGGCGCCATTTTCAGATCTGGGCTCCAAAGATGTCGCCCGCATACCTCGATCGACCGGCCAACACTATCGTTCTTCTCTCCGACAAGCCCCCCCTCTCGCCAAAATCCTCCTTGAACAAGATGAGTAGATGAATGCTTCCTTTTTAATTTTGCCTTCGATTGCTGTTGTCAGAATGTTTCAATTTTTTTCTACTAACCTTTACTTTGTCTGTGTCGAGCTACAGGAGAAGATGGGTTGGCCCATGGAAGGAATACGTGATGGGGGATCACTGTCAGAAAGGTAAAAATGCATTTACTTTATTTTTAATGATTTCATGTCCAACGGCTCGTTTTATCCCTCTGAGTACCGTTCATGTTTGACAATTATAATTTTGACAATCGTAAAATGATTTATTTGAAATTTTAATTAAATACGTTTGTTTCATTTTTTTTTCATTGGTCAAAGTTTTCAATTCTTTATGAAACTAGCATGATTTCATTCTTGCTTGTTTACATTAGATTAATATGTTTTGAATGTTATTAACATCTTCTTCCCTCTATTTTGCATGTGAAATACGGGAGAACGTCTCGGATATTTTCGACGATTTTTACATCAAGAGAGTATTCTCGATTAAACGGTAAGACAAGCCTTACATTTTCTTAAATTTAATCGAGTTCTATTTAAATTTAACAACACTAACCACTTCTTCATTTTTTCTTTGCATGTACATCGAGAATTTAATCTTGGAAGGTCAACCTTACAATTTCGAAGATTAACTCGAAGGCGTGTGTATCAAACCGCGTGGATCTACCCCGGCCTAAAAAACCGCGGGCTTGAAAGCTTAAAGCGGCCCCAACCTCAATCAAAAGTACAAAGGGGAGGTGCGGTCCTCCTCGAATTTTCTTTAAGCCCACTTGTAATGGATTGCGGGCCCAAATGTATAGGCCCGCAATCACTGCCCTTCCCCGCCCTTTTGATCTAAATAATTGATTGTGATTGCGCGTATGCTTAGACTTTAGGTTTTACGTCGCATGCTTGGTTTTAATCGAACCAACCTAAAGTCGGGCCCAATGCCCGTTAAAACGTCAATAAGAGTCCGACATACTCCCGGATCAGGCCCAACTCCCGTCAATCAAAAGTTAAACTTTTTTGGACAAATCGCCACCCTTTTCGCATGTTGTAGAATACAAAGGTTAGTAAATAGGAATCCCCGAACCCAAACTCTGATTTTTCCGACATAAAATCATACTTTTTTAAACTAAGTCGGTGGCGACTCCGAACAAGTTTTCCAAAGTTAAACTAAACCCTACCCTTTTTTTTCGGAGCCATTTAGGATGAGGTCACGGCAGACCGAGCCGCTCCTTGAGCCTTCCCCAAAATTCACGAGCGAGGTCTTACGCAGCTTTTCGCTCGTCACCTTCAGGCAACTGGAGATAGTTGGCGAAACGTCCCGCAGACCCGTTCGCGAATCAAGGGAAGGCCCAACCCTAGGTCCCTTTCCGCAGCGTCCGGCATTCGAGCCGTAACGTCGACCGGACTGGGCCTCGGGGAAGCGGGCCCGGATCCTCGGGTTGCCTGAACCGCCTTGCGCGTGCTAGGCCGGAAGGCGCGCGTACAGGGGAAGGCTACTACGAATAGGGGAGGGAGCTGAGGGACTCAAGCGTAGCTCTGGGATTCCCGAGATAAAACGTCGCTTGTGGGGTTCCGTGTATCTGTCTAACCCATGTGCAGGAATTGTTGGTGGGTCCCGGTGAATTCGCTGCAGGTGTTTGCCGAGGAGTTGATGTCCGTTGCCTTGTTTGCTGGGAATTACCTAACGCGGCGGGACCCCCTATTCGTCGTCAGCAAATCAGGAGAAATTTAATAATGTTTTATTCGCTAGATGTCTCGCGGTAGGCTGATTCCTTGTTACTATTTATTATTGTTTTCTCCTATCCAAGTCGATCGTTGCCTCTGCGCTTCTTCTCCGAACTTGTTCTTGCTTCCCAAATTTGTCCAATCGAGATGAAGCTAACAGATTATTTTGGTTAGAAATCGTTTTCACGCAATTAACCTTAAATTCAAAATCTGTCACCTATTCATGCTTAGGGACAAAATCAAATACCACGTTCAACGATTCTTATGAAACTGTAAGCATGTTCCAAAAGTATCGTCTATTAACGGTAATCTTAGTTTAATCACATGTGATTAAAACTCGATCAATAATGAGCGTTTTGGCCAATTTGGGGGATGCAATGGTCTCGTGATCACCTAGCCGACGCTTCTAGGATAACATATCCTTCATAAATTTCGCGTATTTTGGCATTTGCTCTAATGCCTCCTCGAAAGGGACGTAGATCAGTAGCTTCTTGAACATGTCCAAAAATTTCTTGAACTGCATTTCAACACTGGCCTTCTTTAATCTTTGTGGGAATGGGATCTTAGGCACAAACGGCGGTGGCATGATTTGTACCTGCGTGGCGACAACATTGTCAGTCTCGACAGGTTCCGAGCTACTTACCTTGTGTCTACGACGGTTCTCACGAGCCTATCAAAGGCCTCTTCCAAATCATGCCCGTTCCGAAGGGTTACTGCATTACAATATTCGCGCTTTGGATTTGATTCTGTGTTGCTCGGTAGGGTCCATTGTGTCGCATCGTCATAGAGTTTGCAAGCTGGCCCATCTGGATTTCCAATTGCTTGATAGAAGTAGCATGATCTTGGAGGATTATTTCTTGTTGTTTCCTTACTTCTTCCTGTTGCCTTTGCGCTTCTTCATGGCCTGTGATCAACTGTTTCAACAAATCCTCCACGTTAGGTTTAATCTCACCTACGGGATGTCGTGATGTGTCAGCGAAACCAAGAGGTTGATTCATCCTTATTTGCATTTGTTCTTGCTGGCCTTGGTTGTTCCTCCAGTAAAAATTTGGATGGTACCACCATCCGGAATTGTATATATTGGCATACACATTATTTTGTTTATATGCACCCGCATAAGTGACTTCGCGCATTTCCTCCTGTAGCTCCACCACCTGTGCTTTAGAGTAAACATTACTAGATGTATGTGGTGATGATAGAAGAGCATTAACCTCTCTCGTTAGAGCTTCCATCTGGGCAGTTAGTGATGCTGATGCATCATTTTGATGCATTCCATTGAATCCACGGGTAGAAGTTCTCCCTTGGCCATTGTTCGATATTTGCTTGAAAAGGTCCCACGACTCGTCGGGTGTCTTATTTATAATGGTTCTTCCTACCGCTGAATACACCATAGATTGGAGAGAATCTGTCAATCCGTCATATAAACTTTGAACGAGCATCCATCTTGGGATCTCGTAGTGTGGCATAATCTGAGCAACTCCTTAAAATCTTTCCCACGCCTCATACATGGACTCCGCCGGGTGTTAGCGAAAAGATGTGATCTCATTCCCGAATCTTCATAGTCCTACTCGGTGAAAAGTATTTTCCTAAAAAATGCTCGTGTCAAATCTTTCCACGAGTGAATTGACTCCGACGGGAGTGAATAGAGCCAAGCCCGTGCCTTGTCTCTTAATGCGAACGGGAAGAGCCTTAGTTGAATTGCATCAGGGGTTGCTCCATTAAACCTGAAAGTGTCCCAAAGATCTTTAAATCGAGTTAAATACCAATGAGGGTCCTCGTTTAGCAAACCTCCAAAACTATTATTTTCAATCATATTCAAGATCAAAGGTTTGATCTCAAAATTATGCGCCTGAATTGCGGGCAAAAGGAATGGCGTATTCTCCAATGGTGTTGGCTGAGAATAGTCATGTATGGTCCTCCTTGGTGGTGGATCAACAACCTGATTGTGGTTCTCTTCTTCCATAGCTCGTCGTTGATCCCTTCTCCGAATCCGAAATGTCCGTTCGATTTTTGGATCCTCTCTCTCTCTCTTCCTTTTCATTCATACGACAACTATACATTCAACGAATCTCTGAGTACTAGTTGCTCGTAGTGCCAGAGATTTCTGACGTGTTTGGATCCGGCTTGTCTGCGGTCACTTCCGGAGCAAACATCTGCCTTGGCCCCATCAGAAGGCATCCTCGCCATCCCCTTTCTTGCATCAACATGAGTATCCTGGAAACAAGCACAACAGACGATAATCTCCTCCAACCGCCAGTTGCGACCTGGAACAGGGGCTTTTCCTCAGCTTTTTCTTATTACGAGCACTCCCATGGCGAATACCAACTCCCAACGACAGCCACAATGCCATCAACTCCATATAACAACAATTGACGATCAGCTACAATTCCAGCATAAGACAGTCAACCTCAAGCCGGCTATACCAGCAACATCTCCCTTTGACTCTTCCCAACAACAAGGAATGACAACTAGTAGATGTCCTCCAACTCTAAACGACCAACCAGACACCTTCCCATTTCTAGCAAGGAATGACAACTAGTAGATGTCCTCCAACTCTAAACGACCAACCAGACACCTTCCCATTTCTAGCAGCTGGACACTACAAGCCCAATGAAGACAATCCCAACATCCTCTTCCTACCGTGGTGCCAAGGTCTCCACATTCTTCCTCGGGCCACCCAAGGCGAGGCCACCCCCTCGGTGAGTCTCCTGTCTCTTTCCCTTAGTCACTCAACCCTTCTCTTACTTAGATTACGGCAGACACCAATGTTTATTCTTGTTAAACTTGTCACATGTGACATGGAACGAGAAACCAAACACATATGAAGTGGATTAGTCTTGGCCAGACTATAAGGGAGGTAGTCAACGAGGCGTAACTTTCTTGTTCGGCATCGGATTGTCGTAAAACTAGGTGGGTACTCTTCCTTACTTAAATACACATCTCTTTAAAGTTGTTTGAAGTTATTTAAAGCTTTATAGGCTGAGAACCGTCCATTCTCGTAGGCATGTGTATGCATAGAGGTGATATAACTTGTTTGCGGTTGGGATTTGTTTGTTGTTCATGCATAGTCCTTGTTTGCTGTCCAAAATACTTTCAAAACATGCGTCCACCTATTCTCTAGGTCCCATAGCTTATACGGTAGCTTGGGAGCTGATTTCAGGTCTGTGAGTGGCCCGGGAATGGTGGAGAACCCTCTAGTCTCCCATTTTGCCATCCCTCGCCATTACAGCCCCAAAGAGGGGACTTTTGAAGAGGTTATGCACGTTGGCTGACCTCGACTCCCACAGACCAAATGATCCTCAATGGATGATGATCTTGAGAAAATTTTTATCATATTTTAATGGCGATCAATGACTAAGATAGGACCCTCGAAGTCAAGGATGTACATGCAATTTGGGGCCGGTCTACTTACAGCAGTCCCGCTTTGAAGGGGATCTCGAGAGACCTAACCATTGGATCGTCTCCAAATCCAGAAACAAACTAGACTTAAAGAAGGTTGTATACATATATATTTTGACCGTTGAAGTTTTTGGTTAATTCGGACATAATGAATAGAGCATCTGTAGAGTTGGACTTGTTGTAGGTCGCAGCCCCGTTCTTTGCGAGATGCTGAATTATTTCACTATTAGGTCACAATCGAATTTGACCGACATGCCCGTCGTTTGAGTGTGGTCATCAAACATATCGTGCGTATTTTTAGCTTATACGTATGTTGTGTTTCACATTTTTTTTAAAGTTTCTATTTGCAGGAACCGAGGAAACCTGCATGAATATCCTACTTTGCTCTGGCATAATTTGGGACACCACCGTTTGATTTGGCCGAAACTTGATATGTAGCTTCCTCATTTCATAACCTTTCTGTGAAGTCTTCTTTTGTTTCCATCGGATGATCAATGACTGAGATATGACAGGAGCAAATTGCAAATAATGGATATCAGGAGATCCCACAGTTGGATTTTGGTGAAATTCAGTATGTAAATTCCTCAATAAGATCTGAATATGTGGATTTTAATTTTTCTTAAGTCAGACAATCTTACGTGAAGTTATGTTTTGTTTTGTAGACTTGCATATGTTGATTTTGTATTTATGCTTATGTTTGACTTTGTGTTTGCATAAACACCACTTTCTCACTTCCATTTTATATTGCATGTTCACTAGGGATGCAATTTTGGGAACATCAACTTAATATTTTCAAAGATTATTTTAAGGCGCGCGTAACAAATCGTGTTTGGCACATGAATACATATGGAATCACCAATTATATATGCCTGATCGAACCTAGCATGAACTAAGGCAAGTACACAACGATCGGACTCCTCACAACGTGACGTCCGTCCGACCATACGAGCGACGAGGACAGGACTTCCCCTTGCTTTGGGGCCACCCCCGAGACGGACACGGAGAACGTTTTCTTCAGTCCGGAAGACTCGAAGTGAAGGGTCCGAGGAAACACAGCGACTTTCACCCCGGGATGAGCCACAATGCTAGCATTGTAAGTCGAGTGCGGAGGACCCACGTTCAAGACTGTCCTTGTGATATTGAAGGAGAAGGGTTGAGAGGCATTGACGGCCAACACTACCGATGGGTAGTTCACATCCTTAGCATTTAGCTTGGGGAGTTTACTGCAGCTGACATTCTTCCCGGTGATGGCGGCAGCGTTGATACCCAGGGTGCATAGCAGTTTCACATAGTCGTCGTTTGTGATTTCGTACACCAACCCGGGCTCTAGTGCTTTTGTGGGATCGACATGTCCCGAGCCATAGCTAAACTCTTTGCTCCCATTTTGATGAAGCGGCCGAGCTGCATAACGATAAGAAAAAAGTCCGACAACAAAGGGATGCCGAGTCAGTCGTAAAAATTGGCAAGCTTCGATCAAGCCAGCTGATGGGATACGGGATGTAACCGGTGGTCATGATGGCTGATTTGATGATGGATGGGGACCAATCAGGATGGAATGACTTCACGTACGCCGCAACACCGGCAACATGAGGGCAGGACATGGATGTACCAGACAACACGTTATAGGAAACCCTTCTCGTATCACCTGCTGAATTCGACGGGGGAGCCCGCGGTGAGAATGCGGCCAATATGTCGACTCCGGGAGCGGTCACATCCGGCTACAATAGCATTGTCATTTATCAAGTTTTGATCGAAAGAAACAATTCAACAGAGAACAATGCATGACAACCCACCTTCATGATATCGGGAAAATTATAATTCGGACCCGAAGAGGAGAACGAAGCGACAAGAGGTGCTGTTGGATCATCAACGGTCTCGCTCTTCAGTAAATTCGCCTTCGGAGCTCTGGATAAAATCAGTGTGAGAATTTACGAATTATACAATGTCCGAGCGGTAATTATGGAGGAATCGAATGACGCGTACCTGGTTTGGTTAAGGTAAGACAAGAAATTACTGTAGTCTCCTGTGGACAGAGCTGCAAAAGGAATTGGTTTAACAAAAGCAACGTCGGGCGTTGACGTAGGCCCGATGAGTCCTGCAGCCCCACTGTCTAAAGCGCTCAGCGTTCCAAATTGTACATCATCACACACCAAGATCTTCTTCCGTACTTTCTCAAATGCTAAACAACCCTCCGCACATAACCTGTGGATCACAGGACCCAATCGATTCTTCATTGGTCGTAATGTGGTTATCGCAGATAACTCAAACACAGAGCACTTACTTTAGCAACGCCTCATCACATGTGCCTTGGCCGGCATCCTTTCCGTATACGACAGGGATGTTGCCCGTAGACGGGAAACCATTCACGGAATGACCCTGTCAATGCATAATGATAAATATTCCATGAACGCCATTGAAAGTATGTCGAGTAGCATGCGACAGACATACGCACCACAGCAGTTGTCTTGCTTCCTGTGAGGACGTTAGTGATTATCTTACGATCAATGGTGCTCGCGGCCACAGACAGGATCCATGGGGCTGTACTGGCGGTGATTTGCCATTTCGAACCGCTGTTACCGGCAGACTGTGTCGTAAGTATGCCTTTTGCCAGGGCGTGGAAGGAACCGATAGCCAGGGCATCTTCTTCAATAGGAGGCGGTTGCTGGCTGCCCAAGGAAGCCGTGATTATGTCCACCCCGTCGGCAATTGCATCGTCAAAGGCGGACAAAATATTACTTGATGCGCACCCCTCCATGCCACATACTTTGTATACTGCAATTCGGGAACCAGGAACTCCTCCTCGGGCTGTCCCGCGGGCAATCCCATAGAAGCTAGTATTTTCTACGGGTAAACCAGCAGCGGTTGAAGCAGTGTGAGTCCCATGACCCTGATTATCCCGCGCATCCAGTTCACTACCGTAAAACCTTGCTCCGATGATCTTCCTGATGGTATCCAAGAAAAGAAAATCGCTCGTCATGACTCAACGAGAGAAGAAACAACGACCATCCGTTCTATATGAGTTTTGAAAATCAATTACCTGTTGCAAGTGAAGTTTTGTCCTCCATTACAAACACCTTTCCATTTTTTGGGCACAGGACCCAATCCCGCATCGCCGAAAGATTCTGATTCAGGCCAAATACCAGTATCGACAACCCCGATTATGATATTGGTCTCGGCGAGCTTTCTTCTCGGTTCCTTCTTTGTCTGCATCAGGAAGTCCCAAGACCTTGTCGTGTGAAGCTGGAGGATTCTGTCCGGAAACACAGACACGACGCCTTGCTGGCCTGAACATCACTCATAAGCACCATCATCATACTATACAGAACCCCAGAAACATGTAAAATCAAAGGGAGATATTGCTCGACCTTTAAGCTTGTCCGCTTCGTTCTTGGTGAGCTTCGCAACGAAGCCATTGAAACTTCTCTTGTAGATTTTAGTCACTGTTCCGGGGACAAAGCTGCCATGTTTTTTTTTTAAATTATTTATTCTCAATCCAATCGTTGACATCCCGCCAATGTTTAAGTAACGATCAAACCATCACAAATGTAGACGATGTTACCTCCTACCAAGAACCTGGCTCAGCAAATCCTCGTAGCGAGCCGACCCAACCTCAACTCTGTCGGGAAGCTTGCCCATGTAGACGATGTAGTCCTACAGAGTCACATGGACAAGTCACCAATACGCGATCAAAGCCATTACTGATAAAAGGTGGAGGAGAAGATCATTGGTCGGGTCCTACCCTGCGGTCGTCATTTTCGGGCGAGCCGAGTACAGTCGAGCAGGAAACGATGATTAGCAGAATGTGAGGAATCAACCTCGTGAAGATCCTCAACATGCTGTAGAATCAAAATACGCACGGAGACAGAAGTAAGAAAACTAAGGGATTATATAAAGAGAAACAAGAACAATGACAATATTGACACGGCTTCCTAATTTTTGTTATTGGGTGAAAGTTTTAGGAAAGCAATATTTCATTTCAATAATATATCAACATTCCGGGCTATTCCAATGTGGGCTGATTTCATTTAATTTTTGTTGTTGTTTGTTTTCTTCTTTTTTGGGTTTTTAACCCATAAACAATTTCAGCAATGAAATCTAGCCTTGGATTGTTACCTGGAGGATTTTGTATAATGAGGGAAAAATTAGATTTGGCATGGGCTGTCCAACTCATTTGAATTTTTAACCATAAAAATCTCGATAGTAAGAACAATCAGCAAGGATATTAGTAAAGTTTATGATAATCTTTTTTGGGATTTGAAAAGGGTAACCCTCACTCACTGCATTGATAATTGGATTTAAATATCTTTTTTAAAATCTATCCAAAAAATCAAAGGATCGTTTATTTTATATCATCTTCTAAAATGTAGTATGTGCCACTACTAAAGAAGGTCGAATCATTAGCAAGAGACATAACCCAGGAGACGAATCTGTTCTCCATTCATATTTAGTAGAAAACGATTGCTTGCTCTGCGTTTGAGGGCAATCAGCAAAGATATATTCCTTTAACATCAAACATTAATTCTCACACGATTCAGTCAGAGATGGATTATAATATAAAATCGATCCATTAGACTCGTTTACTCCCACTTTCTTATCAAACCCTAATCAATTAAAGCCCTAACACATTGGATGTTTTTTGTACACTCGGTTTGGATATTGATTTGAAGATGTGTTCGCCGTACAAAAGTAAAGAAAAGAAAATGAAGATCACACGAGATAATTTAATTGAGAAGGAATCTCAATGACCTTAGGCCCCTCAAATCAACGACACCACCGAGTGGCCTCATGGGCTCCCCCACCATGTAGCTTTCCCTCCTCTTACTCTGTGGGTCTATAATAGAAGTTTTTGTAAGATGCCCAGTAGGCATCGCCTAATGACACAGGGGCTTGCTATGTTTGCACTATTCGAGGCTCCAACGCCTGCCTTTCGCCTGAGAGTTTACTTTTCTCTTCCCTTCGGCCACAACAACCCTATGTGCTTCTCAACCTTGGGAGATATGATCGACAGGTTCATCGGCTCATCCAACAGGGCCATTCCCACAAGTCCATGTCATGATTTCTAGGTTCCGCCACATACCTCGATCTTACTTCCCATTCTTCTTTAGAAGAAGCTCTCTATTTTCTCATCCGTCTTTCCGAATCTTTCCAATAGAAATTGGAGTATTTTTCTTATGATGGACATATTTCTCTCCAGTCATACGTCGGGGTTCTTGTCTGTTGCAGACCCCCTCATTACCCTGGACTTCGACATTTAGCAAGTTTGCTGGATCATTGTCGGATGCATTCTAACACCTTTTCGAGTAATCCTATTCCCACCGTTGTTGTCGTCGAAAATGTGTTGATTAGCAAAACACGTTAGGATATTTGGCACGAACATGAGGTTCAGATATTGGTTTGAAGATGTGTTCACCTTACAATAGTAAAGAAAATAAAATAAATATCGCATGAGACAATTCAATTGAAAAGAAAAACACTCGCGAATGCCATTGATTAATCTCAGAAAAAAAAAACATGAAAAAAAGTAGCAAGTGGCAACCCAAGATTGCATACCTAATATGATATAAGAAATCTAATTTATAAAGCTAATCCTAACCAATTCCTATAACATCGGAACAATTTGCATGTCTAACCCCACGCCTTGGAATCTTCTTCTTGCCCGATCCTCATGTCACGTGTGTCCCAACATTCGCTTGACCGCTGCCAACAGTGCCTTCGCTTGATCGCTGCTGACGTGCCTTCGCTAGATCGTGCCCATGACGCCTTTCACTAAATGACCATCTCGTCTCGTCCATCGGACTTCGCTCGCTTGACGCATTTCCTTACTCAATTTAGTCAGACAACCCCGAGGAGGACCACATTCGTCCAAAAGAATTTATTCACCGGAAAGTCGTCCCTTCGGCTTATTGGGTTCCTGGTCTTTTTCCCCATTGGCACAATAAAGTCCTATGGCCCAAAATTATGTTGCTCAAACACCTCTTACCCACACCGAAAACAAAATATCAGCTTGGGCTTCCAGAGACGTGGACCTTATGGACGAGTTTTAGGCCTCTGCTAACAGAACGAGGCCCAATTAAATGAGCCCATCGAACATAAAGGGCCTAACATTTCAGGCCCAAAATGTGCCCAACCCCCCCTTTCTCCTCCTCTTTAGGTTTTTCTTTAAACATAAAATATTACACGACGCGCCTACAGACATCATCGTCATCCGGAGCTTCGTACTTTTTGCAAGGCTGAGTCTGGCTGGTCTGGTGGTATGACCGAGGGTTTCTCTTCCTACGCTGGATTTTTTTCGCTATTTCCGTTTGCTTCGGTGGAGCGTGTTTCCCTCCATCTGAGTTTATCGGAGCTGATTCGGGTTTGGGAATTAGCAGGCCGAGTGGGCAGTTCAGTTAGGTCGATGCTTGCTCGGAGATGCATGGAGAAATCGTGCCCCCCCCCCAACTTTTTTTGGGTTTACTTTGCAATTTTGTTTCGGAATGCGTGTTGCGATGCTTTGATGAATTAGTTTTTGTGGCTTCCGACCGTTTGATACCACGGGAGTTGGGGAAGTGATGTTCGTAATTAATCTCCGTTTGATGCATCGAGTGAGTTGCGTTGGTTGAGACTTTCTAATTGTACTGATCTGAGGAGGTCGTACACAAGAGTAGTGTTGGCTATGGCGAATTTGACTCGATGTGATGACAACCGGGCATGGTTATGGCCACTTCCTCTTCTTTTAAGTTTAATTTTGGATGATTTTTGTTGCCTTCCTGCTTTTTCCAAACGAGTTCTTTGTCGATTACTTGGCGAATGGCATGTTACAGAAGGGCTATGATTTGTTCTCCTTTTTTTGGTAATTTGCAGGAACTTGCGTCATTAGGCACGAGGAAATTCCCTTTCTGTTATTGAGAAGGGCCGCCAACTTGCCTTAGGGGTCCATCCTTCATTGTGATGAGATGAAGGCACTTCCGCTCTCTTTCTCGAGCCCGTTCCTAACTTCAATTTCCCGACAGGATTTAGATCTTCGGAGCCATCAGTTTTATGCTCATTTTAGGGTTCATCATCCCCGTGAGGGTAGTTTTATGCGATTTTCAAGCCCACCTTCATCAGAATCAATTGCTCAATTAATCCGTCGTCGGAGTCATCGTGGCGATGCTTCCGCTGCTGCGTCAAATGATGGGAAAGTAGCAGTAATGAGTTATGAAGAGCTCGTGCAGAAAGATTACTCTTTTCTTGAGATGGGTAATAATAGTCCCGCTGTGTCGGAAAACATGGAGCGGATAGTTTCCGCTGGAATGATTGATGCGACATCCAAAGTTCTGGTTTCATTTGGTTCCGAGGAATTTGTGGACAAGTTGGCTGAGCCTTTCAACTGCCAGTTTCTACTGGTGGTGCATGATTCCCTCTTCGTCTTGGCTTGTATCAAGGAGAAATATGATCAAATCAAATGCTGGCAAGGCGAAGTCATTTACGCTCCAGAGAAGTGGGCACCCTTCGATGTTGTATTTCTCTATTTTTTGCCTGGGCTGCCCTTTGCTCTTGATAGCATCTTTGAGTCCCTTACCTCAAGATGCCCTCCAGGTACTTCTCTTGGCCATTATCTGCTAGTTAAACGATCCCCTATTCTGATTACTATAGGTCGATTTCTGCTGTTATTATGTTCATGAAGTGATAGAGCATGTTGATGTCCGCTGGTTGATTTGTTGTCTGAACTCTGAATTCTGCTATGGTTAGTCGTTGCAACTTCAATGAGTTAGAACTGCTTCCGAAATAATCAATAGTTGGCAAACCTGACTATCAAGTAATATAAAATACTTTAAGAATCAGGATTAGTGTATGACACAGTAATGCTGGAAATTTTGAAAAAAAATGTGGACGAAGCAAAAGTCTGTAAAAGGTGCTTCTGCAGGTGCCCGGGTGGTCATCAGCCACCCACTGGGGAGGCAAAGCTTGGAGAAGCAGCGAAAGGAATTTCCCGAGTGCGTAGTGTCCAACTTGCCGGATAAGGCTACTTTGCAGAAAGTTGCGGCCAAGAGTGCCTTTGAAATGGCCGATTTCGTAGACGAACCCGGATTTTACCTTGCAGTATTGAAGTACAATGGGATTTCTTAGGCCTGTAAATCGCTTTAAATGTATTTGGTTTGGTTTTAAGCAGTCAGAAGCAAAACAAGAAATTCTTGTAGGGTTGTGCCTTTTCCTATAGACCAGTTTGATTTAGGAAAGGGCTTTTTAATCTATGCAAGTAGAGGTTTGTACCTCGGTATAATTTTTTTTTGGAAAACATTTACAAAATATAATTTGAGTTTTAAAAATATCTAATTTACTTTCCTAACAGTGACATATAAGTACTTAATAAGGTATTGTTGTTTAAGATGAAGACACCCCTGAAAATTAATTTTATTTTGGCGATTTGAAATAGCAAATTAAATTCGATATTTTTAAAACTCAGACAATTTTTTTTTCAAA
This sequence comes from Melastoma sanguineum, assembly GCA_029817735.1. Classification (NCBI taxonomy): domain Eukaryota; kingdom Viridiplantae; phylum Streptophyta; class Magnoliopsida; order Myrtales; family Melastomataceae; genus Melastoma; species Melastoma sanguineum. The sequence continues at coordinate 97,473 of JARUPW010000289.1, read as the reverse complement.
ACCAGCCTTACGATGTAAATTTCCTTCCCCTAGATATTAATATGAAAAATTGAACGAGAATCGAAAGAAATCCCACGTACAGACAACGTAAATACAATCCACAAGCGTTTTCTGCATCAGATAGATCATTAGCTCCCCAGTATCCAAGTGGTGCAGAATTCACCAGTTCACTGCCTGATCATGTTTGCGGAGCTAACCTATCCAAAGAGAAGTTATAAGACTGGCTTTCAGACATTTGCAATCTGCACAACAATTGGCGACCAAAAAGTGAACCCCTGCCAAGTCCACAGTTGCAGTTCAAGCAAACATTTGACACTACACAAGCAACTACTTCACATGAAAAACGAGGGTTATCGGCAGCTTCGGCTGGTGTTAGATCATATTGGGATACTGCTTGGCCTGCTGTCGCACTTTCTTCTTGTACTCAGTAAGATCCTGGCATTAGAACTTTTGACATTAGCATGTAATTACTTGCGACAAGGGTAAACACTATGCTGTCTGACCTTGTTTTGGGGGACGAACAACACCATCCCACACTCAACATCACAAATTTAGGGAATTTTGAATTCAAAGTCAAATCATCATGCCCAAAGAAGTAATTGCAATTTTAATCGAATGCCAGACTCCTAGGAATTCTGGTTATGTACAGAACTGGAGCTTGAATGGAGAAATCAAGAAGACTAAGTACCTGAATGAAAAGATGATAACCTTCAGTCTGAGCAGGATCTGCAGGATTTGGCTGGTCAAGCAAGTCCTGGATACCCACAAGAATTTGCTTCACGGTAATGGCCGGTCTCCATCCCTGAAAAAGTTTCCAGATCGTTATTTGTCATGTTCAATGCGCTCAAGGTAAACCATAAGCTGCATGGTTAACATGAAAAAACAAAATGCAGATGTACTCACACTATCCTCATTGAGGATTGACAAGCAAACCGTTCCAGAAGGGTAGACATTTGGGTGGAAGAACCCAGCAGGAAATCTGCACTTGGGTGGCTTGCTCGGGTAATCTTCACTGAAGTTGAGGGTCAGAGGATAGAAACCACCCTCCCAATCCGTCTGCAAAAATAAACAGAAAATCCAAACGAAACTTAGGGCAAGCTAGAGGGGAAAAGAACAGCACAAGTAAATGCCGCAATTGCAAATACATCCCGACTAATCAGAATTAAGAAGTGAAACTTACGGAGACAGACAACAAAGAGATGTTACCCAATTCTATTAAGTGGAAATGGGACACCACAGAGGAGGAGCAAACAACTAACTAGAAAAAGAATCAAGATTTACACACAGAATTAAAGAATCCAACAACTAAGCACCATCCCCCCAATCTTTGCACTAAACAACACCTTCAGTGTCATGCCCCTGATGTACTGAACAATACACCAAATTAAACTCTGCCTCTCCTTACTTTCCAGATCCTAGCATAATCACTACCCCAGCTACTTTGCTAGACCCCCAAGGCCAAAAGAACTTTCCCTAATCCCAAAGGGTTCCACAATTCAAATTGCATACATCACCAGCTACAAAATAACGAAAATCAACAATCACACTCAGCACCATCAATACATCATCAGCTGGACCAACCAAAATGAAAAAGTAAAGCACCAACAAAGTTAGACACATCATCACCCAGAAAACCATATACATCAGCAACAACACATGGCACGACAATAAATCTGACAACCATCAAAACCGCATCAACCAAAAAACTAATCATCCGGCAATCCCATTTCCACAAAAAAAGTTCTAGAAAACATCGGCTTAAAAAAACCTCGCATCATCGGCCACATCAACCAATCGACTGATCAACTCAAAATCCCATTACCACACATACTACAGAAAATATCACCTAAAAAGTTAAAATCCCTTAACTGCCTAAACCAATAAGGGGAGGATAGCATAGAACCATACATATGCAACCGCACAAATATTAAAAAAAGGAGTAATTTCCACGGCACAACCATGGTAGGGTTAGTAGATAAAAGCGAACAACTTTATATCTACCCAAAACCTAGATCACGAAGCCCCGCCGCAAAAAGAGAAAACCGAGGGGGAAGAACTCTCACCCCAGCCTTTCCGGGGATAATGCAGTGCCAGACCATCAAATTGACGTTCCCATCCGGCGAAGTCTCCGGCTTGGCGACGAAACCCTAAAAAAAACCCAGAAAGAATCATAAAAAAACTCCACCCTCCGATCAAAACCAAACCACCACAAGATCAACCNTAATCTCAGAAAAAAAAAACATGAAAAAAAGTAGCAAGTGGCAACCCAAGATTGCATACCTAATATGATATGAGAAATCTAATTTATAAAGCTAATCCTAACCAATTCCTATAACATCGGAACAATTTGCATGTCTAACCCCACGCCTTGGAATCTTCTTCTTGCCCGATCCTCATGTCACGTGTGTCCCAACATTCGCTTGACCGCTGCCAACAGTGCCTTCGCTTGATCGCTGCTGACGTGCCTTCGCTAGATCGTGCCCATGACGCCTTTCACTAAATGACCATCTCGTCTCGTCCATCGGACTTCGCTCGCTTGACGCATTTCCTTACTCAATTTAGTCAGACAACCCCGAGGAGGACCACATTCGTCCAAAAGAATTTATTCACCGGAAAGTCGTCCCTTCGGCTTATTGGGTTCCTGGTCTTTTTCCCCATTGGCACAATAAAGTCCTATGGCCCAAAATTATGTTGCTCAAACACCTCTTACCCACACCGAAAACAAAATATCAGCTTGGGCTTCCAGAGACGTGGACCTTATGGACGAGTTTTAGGCCTCTGCTAACAGAACGAGGCCCAATTAAATGAGCCCATCGAACATAAAGGGCCTAACATTTCAGGCCCAAAATGTGCCCAACCCCCCCTTTCTCCTCCTCTTTAGGTTTTTCTTTAAACATAAAATATTACACGACGCGCCTACAGACATCATCGTCATCCGGAGCTTCGTACTTTTTGCAAGGCTGAGTCTGGCTGGTCTGGTGGTATGACCGAGGGTTTCTCTTCCTACGCTGGATTTTTTTCGCTATTTCCGTTTGCTTCGGTGGAGCGTGTTTCCCTCCATCTGAGTTTATCGGAGCTGATTCGGGTTTGGGAATTAGCAGGCCGAGTGGGCAGTTCAGTTAGGTCGATGCTTGCTCGGAGATGCATGGAGAAATCGTGCCCCCCCCCCAACTTTTTTTGGGTTTACTTTGCAATTTTGTTTCGGAATGCGTGTTGCGATGCTTTGATGAATTAGTTTTTGTGGCTTCCGACCGTTTGATACCACGGGAGTTGGGGAAGTGATGTTCGTAATTAATCTCCGTTTGATGCATCGAGTGAGTTGCGTTGGTTGAGACTTTCTAATTGTACTGATCTGAGGAGGTCGTACACAAGAGTAGTGTTGGCTATGGCGAATTTGACTCGATGTGATGACAACCGGGCATGGTTATGGCCACTTCCTCTTCTTTTAAGTTTAATTTTGGATGATTTTTGTTGCCTTCCTGCTTTTTCCAAACGAGTTCTTTGTCGATTACTTGGCGAATGGCATGTTACAGAAGGGCTATGATTTGTTCTCCTTTTTTTGGTAATTTGCAGGAACTTGCGTCATTAGGCACGAGGAAATTCCCTTTCTGTTATTGAGAAGGGCCGCCAACTTGCCTTAGGGGTCCATCCTTCATTGTGATGAGATGAAGGCACTTCCGCTCTCTTTCTCGAGCCCGTTCCTAACTTCAATTTCCCGACAGGATTTAGATCTTCGGAGCCATCAGTTTTATGCTCATTTTAGGGTTCATCATCCCCGTGAGGGTAGTTTTATGCGATTTTCAAGCCCACCTTCATCAGAATCAATTGCTCAATTAATCCGTCGTCGGAGTCATCGTGGCGATGCTTCCGCTGCTGCGTCAAATGATGGGAAAGTAGCAGTAATGAGTTATGAAGAGCTCGTGCAGAAAGATTACTCTTTTCTTGAGATGGGTAATAATAGTCCCGCTGTGTCGGAAAACATGGAGCGGATAGTTTCCGCTGGAATGATTGATGCGACATCCAAAGTTCTGGTTTCATTTGGTTCCGAGGAATTTGTGGACAAGTTGGCTGAGCCTTTCAACTGCCAGTTTCTACTGGTGGTGCATGATTCCCTCTTCGTCTTGGCTTGTATCAAGGAGAAATATGATCAAATCAAATGCTGGCAAGGCGAAGTCATTTACGCTCCAGAGAAGTGGGCACCCTTCGATGTTGTATTTCTCTATTTTTTGCCTGGGCTGCCCTTTGCTCTTGATAGCATCTTTGAGTCCCTTACCTCAAGATGCCCTCCAGGTACTTCTCTTGGCCATTATCTGCTAGTTAAACGATCCCCTATTCTGATTACTATAGGTCGATTTCTGCTGTTATTATGTTCATGAAGTGATAGAGCATGTTGATGTCCGCTGGTTGATTTGTTGTCTGAACTCTGAATTCTGCTATGGTTAGTCGTTGCAACTTCAATGAGTTAGAACTGCTTCCGAAATAATCAATAGTTGGCAAACCTGACTATCAAGTAATATAAAATACTTTAAGAATCAGGATTAGTGTATGACACAGTAATGCTGGAAATTTTGAAAAAAAATGTGGACGAAGCAAAAGTCTGTAAAAGGTGCTTCTGCAGGTGCCCGGGTGGTCATCAGCCACCCACTGGGGAGGCAAAGCTTGGAGAAGCAGCGAAAGGAATTTCCCGAGTGCGTAGTGTCCAACTTGCCGGATAAGGCTACTTTGCAGAAAGTTGCGGCCAAGAGTGCCTTTGAAATGGCCGATTTCGTAGACGAACCCGGATTTTACCTTGCAGTATTGAAGTACAATGGGATTTCTTAGGCCTGTAAATCGCTTTAAATGTATTTGGTTTGGTTTTAAGCAGTCAGAAGCAAAACAAGAAATTCTTGTAGGGTTGTGCCTTTTCCTATAGACCAGTTTGATTTAGGAAAGGGCTTTTTAATCTATGCAAGTAGAGGTTTGTACCTCGGTATAATTTTTTTTTGGAAAACATTTACAAAATATAATTTGAGTTTTAAAAATATCTAATTTACTTTCCTAACAGTGACATATAAGTACTTAATAAGGTATTGTTGTTTAAGATGAAGACACCCCTGAAAATTAATTTTATTTTGGCGATTTGAAATAGCAAATTAAATTCGATATTTTTAAAACTCAGACAATTTTTTTTTCAAAACCAGCCTTACGATGTAAATTTCCTTCCCCTAGATATTAATATGAAAAATTGAACGAGAATCGAAAGAAATCCCACGTACAGACAACGTAAATACAATCCACAAGCGTTTTCTGCATCAGATAGATCATTAGCTCCCCAGTATCCAAGTGGTGCAGAATTCACCAGTTCACTGCCTGATCATGTTTGCGGAGCTAACCTATCCAAAGAGAAGTTATAAGACTGGCTTTCAGACATTTGCAATCTGCACAACAATTGGCGACCAAAAAGTGAACCCCTGCCAAGTCCACAGTTGCAGTTCAAGCAAACATTTGACACTACACAAGCAACTACTTCACATGAAAAACGAGGGTTATCGGCAGCTTCGGCTGGTGTTAGATCATATTGGGATACTGCTTGGCCTGCTGTCGCACTTTCTTCTTGTACTCAGTAAGATCCTGGCATTAGAACTTTTGACATTAGCATGTAATTACTTGCGACAAGGGTAAACACTATGCTGTCTGACCTTGTTTTGGGGGACGAACAACACCATCCCACACTCAACATCACAAATTTAGGGAATTTTGAATTCAAAGTCAAATCATCATGCCCAAAGAAGTAATTGCAATTTTAATCGAATGCCAGACTCCTAGGAATTCTGGTTATGTACAGAACTGGAGCTTGAATGGAGAAATCAAGAAGACTAAGTACCTGAATGAAAAGATGATAACCTTCAGTCTGAGCAGGATCTGCAGGATTTGGCTGGTCAAGCAAGTCCTGGATACCCACAAGAATTTGCTTCACGGTAATGGCCGGTCTCCATCCCTGAAAAAGTTTCCAGATCGTTATTTGTCATGTTCAATGCGCTCAAGGTAAACCATAAGCTGCATGGTTAACATGAAAAAACAAAATGCAGATGTACTCACACTATCCTCATTGAGGATTGACAAGCAAACCGTTCCAGAAGGGTAGACATTTGGGTGGAAGAACCCAGCAGGAAATCTGCACTTGGGTGGCTTGCTCGGGTAATCTTCACTGAAGTTGAGGGTCAGAGGATAGAAACCACCCTCCCAATCCGTCTGCAAAAATAAACAGAAAATCCAAACGAAACTTAGGGCAAGCTAGAGGGGAAAAGAACAGCACAAGTAAATGCCGCAATTGCAAATACATCCCGACTAATCAGAATTAAGAAGTGAAACTTACGGAGACAGACAACAAAGAGATGTTACCCAATTCTATTAAGTGGAAATGGGACACCACAGAGGAGGAGCAAACAACTAACTAGAAAAAGAATCAAGATTTACACACAGAATTAAAGAATCCAACAACTAAGCACCATCCCCCCAATCTTTGCACTAAACAACACCTTCAGTGTCATGCCCCTGATGTACTGAACAATACACCAAATTAAACTCTGCCTCTCCTTACTTTCCAGATCCTAGCATAATCACTACCCCAGCTACTTTGCTAGACCCCCAAGGCCAAAAGAACTTTCCCTAATCCCAAAGGGTTCCACAATTCAAATTGCATACATCACCAGCTACAAAATAACGAAAATCAACAATCACACTCAGCACCATCAATACATCATCAGCTGGACCAACCAAAATGAAAAAGTAAAGCACCAACAAAGTTAGACACATCATCACCCAGAAAACCATATACATCAGCAACAACACATGGCACGACAATAAATCTGACAACCATCAAAACCGCATCAACCAAAAAACTAATCATCCGGCAATCCCATTTCCACAAAAAAAGTTCTAGAAAACATCGGCTTAAAAAAACCTCGCATCATCGGCCACATCAACCAATCGACTGATCAACTCAAAATCCCATTACCACACATACTACAGAAAATATCACCTAAAAAGTTAAAATCCCTTAACTGCCTAAACCAATAAGGGGAGGATAGCATAGAACCATACATATGCAACCGCACAAATATTAAAAAAAGGAGTAATTTCCACGGCACAACCATGGTAGGGTTAGTAGATAAAAGCGAACAACTTTATATCTACCCAAAACCTAGATCACGAAGCCCCGCCGCAAAAAGAGAAAACCGAGGGGGAAGAACTCTCACCCCAGCCTTTCCGGGGATAATGCAGTGCCAGACCATCAAATTGACGTTCCCATCCGGCGAAGTCTCCGGCTTGGCGACGAAACCCTAAAACAACCCAGAAAGAATCATCCAAAAAACTCAACCCTCCGATTAAAAACAAACCGCCACAACATCAATCGAAGGGGAGCGGGGGAGGAATCAAAAAGGAAAGGGTAAAAAAAGGAGAAGGAAAGGGATGAAGAGAATAAAGGAAAGAATTGAATACGTGAGGATGGTTCTTGCGCCAGGCCTTGCGCTCCTCCGTCAAACGACCGCGAGCGATTCCCGACATGTCCTCCCTCGACGACGGCGACAACAATTCCTTCACCACCTAACCAAGTAAGTTTTATCTCCCTTAAAACACCAACTAGAAAGAGAAAAACGATGAGGATTGTGATGGAAATGACAAACGAATACCCGAGTCATGTTCATAATGTGGGTGGGGAGGTGCTGAAATGGACGGTGCAGATGCGATGTCGTTGACCGTGGAGTCAATGTATTTGGGAATGGACGGCCGTGATTTCTCTCATCTCACTCTCAAGTTCGCGTCGAAACGACGCTCCCATTTTCCTATTTTTTTTTATTTATAGTAAAGTTTAAAATCTTTACAATTAAATACTCGATAAGGAGTTGGTAATCTTTCTTAGGTAAATGTGGTTCTCGTGTGGAGTTGTAACAGCGGTCTCATGAAACTTAAGGCGCTGTTTGTTATAAGAAAAGTGATCCACTTTTCATTTTCCGGAAAAATTAAAATAAAAATGTTTTCTATTTTCTATTTTTAGTTTTTAAAAACCTGCTTGTTAGTGTTGTTTTTCATTTAATAAGTTTCATTTCATACCCACAACATAAATTCCAATCCGGCGTCCATAAATTCCATGCCCACAAAACATAATTATTGAAAATCATCGTAAATCTCAAAAAACAAATCGAACCCACCACAACGTAAGACCAGCAAAAGCCTTTTACCAAGGATAATAAGATGATTTTGAGCCAATAATAAAGGGGGAAGGGCCTCCGGGTGTTCGTCTCGGAAGGTAAACGCTAGATCGGTTTCAGCCAAACAAGAAGATGACTACGAGCAAGGGGAAGGAAGGAGTGAAGAGACAAGGAAAGATGATGACTTCTTACTTGTCCTCTGAGAAAAGAAAGACCGGAAAGTGCTCCCGTCCGATCAAATCAGAAAATGGAAACGGAGAAAATAATTTTTGGTGGGTTTCATTTATTAAAGAAGAAAAGAAAAACGTGGATCTCGATTTTCTATGAAAACGAAACTAATTTTCAATGTTTTTAATAAACAAACATGTTTTCTATAAATTTTAAAAATTAAACAGAAATCTGGAACACTTTTCATCTAACAAACAAGGCCTAAAGCTCTCTGTCTTGTCTCACTGTACTTGTTCTCTTTTTATTCGTTAAATTTGGATTGATTGATATCCAAAGTGTTGCACCAAAAGTTTAGCCTAATGTTTTGGGTGAGAAATCGAGGAGGATGGGAAGGAATAACATTTTGAAGAGGACGAATTTTTGGGAGATAAATTTCTTCTTCTTTCCGTGACTTTGTTTTCTTTTTTTTGGGACCTTGTGAACAAAATCAGTAGGGAAATAACAGGAGTATCGTTACATAGTTGCATTCATTCATGTATTTATCATCATTTCTCGACTCACAGCAACTCTTTTTTTTTTGTCAAAATAAAATATGAAATTAAGGTAAGACGATGGTTGTACTTGTGTTAAAAAATTTGTAAAATAATTATAATATTTCAAAATTTTTGAATTATCGTTCTTAAGTTGTTATGACTTTGGTCTACAAAGCTCACGTCACGTAAAATCGTTATTTAAAGTAATGAATTTAATATATTAAAACATAAATTGCTATTTCTACCGGAAACATTGTTATTGTTACTTTAACTAGCGATTTAGATTCTCCGTAATAAAATTACTACTTAAAGCACATCATATAAAATATTTTAAGAAGAAGTAACTCGCTATTCAATTAGCTATTTCATGTTAACTTGGCATGGACACGTAGGAATTGACTTCTTCGAGTAACAATGTTATATGAATTTGATAGGAACACCGTAAACTCGTTATTTAAAGTAGTGATTCCATTTGGAGCATTTTAGCTTGTAACTCACTGTTTAAATAACGAATTAAAGACGATAAATTTTAATTCATTGCCTATAAAATCTTTTTAAAAAAATCAAGGACGTAAAATCATTGGGGTAAGATGTGTAATAAGAAAAAAGATACATACACTGCGAATTCTGTTAGTGTCCAGGGACATAGTAATTATTGTATGTATGTATGTATGTATGGAGTTTTGAACGGAGTTAGTTTTAAAAAAAATTTGCGAAATACGGTCCGAGTTTCGTAAAATACGGTTTTACCGTCAAAGGGACGCGTTTTGAAAACCCGCCCTCAATCTATAATAGGAAGGGGCGGGTTGTGCGGGATCGATGATGGGCATCAAAACCCGCCCCTTTAAGAACTTGGGACGTCTGCTTGGGGGGCGGGTTGGGTGGGTTTTGAAAACCCGCCCCCCGGACACTTGGTGAAATCCGTTCGCCAAAGGGACTGAATATTTTAGCGTCTGACAAGCCCGCCCTTTTTGGAATTCTTACATGAACAAGGGGCGGGTTTCTTAGAAATAATACAAATAATAAAAAAGGAATTAGAAACCCTTGTTTCGTAAAATAAGAAAACCAAACAATCTCAAACTCCATAACCAAACATCGAAACAATCAAAACGACAAAACAAAACTTGTTTCAAAATATAAAAATCGAACAATATCATACATGAAAGTCCTACGAACGTTTATGACATCAGTAATTCCTCCTACTCCTAGTTGATTTCCTCCTGACATAAGGCATTATAATGGGTTCTGGAACGTGAGGCTGCTCCGATGATTCCTCCGGGTATAGTTGCGTAATTTGAGAAGTCCATTCTCCTTGATGTGAATGGTCGTACCGAAAAAACTTATATTAGTTGAGTTACGGGAGTTAAACTCAAACGAACATCAAAGTTATTGTGGACTTACCCGAATTCTCTCGCCCCTTTAATCGGAGCTCCTGGGGTCAAACTGGACCCAACCTCGATGTAAGGTGTGTTGTAATCGGCATCAATGTGAGTAACCTACGAGATGAGCATGCCTTCTCGCACTTCATGGCCCTCCTCGTCAAATACGGGGTCCTCATATGTCTGTTGAACCACCTCATCTTCATTCTCCTCTTCCTCTTCCGCATCGTCTATCTGAGGATGATCTTCCTCCATAGGTTGTCCATCATAGGGCGGCATGAACTCGTAGGAAGGTTGATCGCCCAGTCCGCCGGTGCGACCATACAATCGCACCGGTGCATACTCCCTCATCATCTGCATCGACTCCTCGGCAAGAGACATGAGTTCGGGTTGATCGGAGCGAAGCTTTATGTTCGGAAATTCCTCAGCTATACCACAAATAAGCATGACACAAATGAATATAGGTTATGGAAGAAAAATGGTATGGGAAAATATAAATGACTTACCATTGTGCCTAGCACGGAGCCCGTATGCGATATATATCGTCGGGTGTGCTTCGCATACCATTTGGAGTATTTAGTGTGAGATTCCCAAACGAGAGGCACGACCCTGTTTAACCGATCTTCTCACTGCTCCACAAACCCCCGATGGATCTCCATCCAGCTGTTCATATTCTTGCTGCGCAAATCAATGCGATGGAGGGCCTTGCTAGTGTCGCATTGATCCAGCACAAGCTGTTGATAGCCAAATTGATGGATCACTCTATCCGGATAATGCCACTCCACGATGTAGAAGCAAATGAGAGGGACTCGGGCACGCCAAAAAGCCTTTCCAAATCGGCAGTACTCTGGAAGCATGGCTATCAACTCATCTGGATAAGGATGCCAAATAACCTGCATATTTCAATGTGAGTGTGTGAGAAACATACGATATAATGAAATGAAATTGGTTTATTGAATCATAAAGTTTACCTGATCCATGCTTTGCCTATCGAAGGCCTCTCTGTACGAGGAAAGGACATGGGTAGTAACCTGCGCACATACTTCGCAACGGCCCAGCTATAGCTCAATGGCATATCCTCTACAAAAGGGCTCCGACGCCTCAGCAGCGCGATATGTGGGAATCTTCCCATGCCCAAATCTGTAACAATATCAGGGGGGGCCTCTATCTAGGAAGCCTTGTAGTGAGCCGCCTTACACAAAATCCTATATAGCCATGATAGGCTGGCACTACCCCAACTATATTTTCCTGCCTTCTCAAAATCAGCTAGCAGAGGCAGCCAGAACAGGTGTACTAAATTATCTTACTTGGTGGTGAATAACATCCCACCAAGCAGCTGCAAAATATACGCCCTAGTGTGCATCATAACCACCTCTTTAGGGGCATCAATCGGAATCTCAGCAAAATTCTGGACCAACCAGCTAAGTCTAATCCGACCACTCCTAATGTTGTCACCTCTAGGCACCCGCCCCAATGACTGCATACACATATGCTCTGCCGATATTGCGGTATCTGCTATCACCGCGTCCCCATCTTTGGGCAAACCAAACTGAATAGCCACATCATGTAAGGTGACAGTCATCTCACCGTGCACCATATGGAAGGTATGCGTCTCCGGCCTCTAGCGTTCTGTCAAAGCTGTGATAAGGGCCCAGTCTAAGGAAATGAATGGAAGCTTAGCCACTCCGTAGAATCCTGCCTGACGGAGGTAAACATCCATCCTCGGATCTCGGTCAACCCCCTTTAGTGATTTCTCAACCCGGCGGCAAGTTAGAACGTTATTTTGTAAATAAAATACGAATTAGTAAACCAAGTTACGAATACTTGAAAGATAATGTAATGATTTCACACTAAATGGGTTGATATATCACACCATATCCGGCGTCCCATACAGATGCTCTCCTTAAGCATTAAGAACGTTTGTCTTTCTTGACCTTAGACGCATTTTCCTGTAAGACAATATAGAGATGGTTAAATAAAAACTCAAGTTAAGCATAACAACAAAGATTCCTATTAGGACACATTTGAAAAAGCTCATTTTAAACATTGAAAAAGCGCTTACAAAGATTCCTACTAGGACAGCTACGTCGGTTATGACCTTTCTTTCTACATAACCCACAACTAGTCTTTCGAGATTCCTATTAGGACCAGCCTCATTAACCCCTACATTCCTAACAATTTCCTCGTTCCCCAAATCAACACCGTTGAACATTTCATCATCAGTATTGGCGTCATTATCGGAATTCACTATTGAATCAACGATATGATTCTCAAAAGGCCCTTTTATCCGTTTCACTTGACCCCTATTATAACCTACTCCTTCACTGTCATGGATAACCTTCACATTTCCATACAACAGCAAATAAACGTGTGACATTGAAACTTAGGATAATACTTATGATTTACTAAATTTCCGGTACTAACTTTTAATCACCTAACTTCCAATCGCCTACAAAAATCAAATAACAAACCATTAATCATCAAACGTCAACATAATCGTAACTAAACTAATTTCAATCAATTTCAAAAGGATTAATCAATTTCACCTATTTTCAACCAAAAACACTAAATTAACCTAATTCCAACCAAAAACACTATTTTGACCTAATATCAATCAAAATCCCTAATTTTGACCTAATATCAATCAAAATCCCTAATTATCGTGACGAGCAAGAGGGACGGAGGGGGGCCGGGAGGAGTGTCGGAAGGGATCGGGGAATGGAGAGGGGAACGGGGTCGTCGAGGGACGGAGGGGGGCCGGGGTCGTCAGAGGGGGCTGTGAAGGGCCAGAATCGAGCGTCGGAGGAGGGAGTGGCGTCGGGCGTCGGCTGTTTAGGGGGCTAGGTTTTCAGGAAAAATGAAAGTCAAAGGGGGAGCCCGACTTTCACTTCAGGGAGGGGCGACTTGTTCATGTAAGGGATGAGCGGGTTTTGAAGAATTCCTAAAGGGGAGGAAAACCCGCCTCCCTAAAATTCAGTCCGTTTGGTGAATTTCACCAAGTGTTCCAGGGGTGGGTTTTGAATACCCGCACCTTGCTGAGTTAAAAACCCGCTCCCAAGCAGACGTCCAAAGATTTTAAATGGGCGGGTTTTCAAAACTCACCTCTGGCTATTTACATGAAGGACGGGTTCATGCTTATCATCCGACCCCGCATGAGGGCTATATACACGGAAGGCGCGTTTTCAAATCGCGCTTTTTTTGTAAATCATTCGACGATAAAATCGTAATTTATGAAATTTAGATCGTGTTTGATAAAATTTTTTTAAAAGTAATCGTATTTTCGTATAAAACTTACGTATGTATGGACTTGGCTGGCTTCTCCCTGTCAGGGTATGTTAGTCAGTCCGTCCTCCTCCAGTCCCAGAGACCTGCTTGTTTATTGCTGCATCTGTCGGTGTCTATGAGGGAAGAGCAAATGCACAAATACCTCTTCCTCTTCCTCTTCCTCCTCCCAGCAACTACCCACCAAACCCCTGCACTCCCCTCCGACGCTGTCTCCCTCCTCTCCTTCAAGTCCAGCGCCGACCTCGACCACCGCCTCCCCTTCACCCCGCTCCTCTCCCCCTTCGACTTCTGCCGTTGGCCTGGCGTCTCCTGCTCTCCCTCCAACCGCGTCCTCCGCCTCTCCCTTCCTTCCTTCTCCCTCCGTGGCACCTTCCCTCCCTCCACCCTCTCCCGCCTCTCCTTCCTCCGCTCCCTCGACCTCCGCAACAACTCCCTCTCCGGCCCCCTCCCCGACCTTTCCTCCCTCCCCCTCCTCACCACCCTCATCCTCTCCCGTAACTCCTTCCAGGGCTCCTTCCCCCCTTCCCTCCCTTCCCTCCTCCGCCTCCGCGTCCTCGATCTCTCCCACAATAACTTCTCCGGCCCCGTTCCCCTCGATGTCCTTCGCCTCTACCGACTCCACATCCTCCTCCTCGACTCCAACCTGTTTGACGGTCCCCTGCCTCCGTTCAACCAGACATCGCTCACCGTACTCAATGTGTCGTTCAACAACTTCACCGGGCCTATTCCCGCTACCCCGGCTTTGTCGCGGTTCAGACCTAACACGTTCGATGGCAATGCCGGTCTGTGCGGCGAGATCATCAACCGACCTTGCAACCACACTCCTTTCTTTGGGTCATCGCCGGGCAATGACACACTAGGGGGCTCGAATTCCTCGGTGCCTATAGGGCAGAGCGACAGCTCGCCACCACAGAACACGGTTGCTTTCTCTCCTCCATTGGCAGAAGGCAAGAAGACAGCAAGGAGGACAGGGGTAGTGGTTCTGGGGATTCTAATTTGCGTCCTCTGCGTGGTTCTGGTCGGTTCTGTGTGGTTCATTATCATCCGGGGCCGTGATCGGAGAATGTCTGAAGAGATGCCCGTGGCTGAGCAGCCTCATCCCGGCACTTCCGAGGGCCGAAGGGGAGCTGTGAATCCGGAGTTGAATCCGAAAGTAAAGAGCAGTAAACCGGAAGAAGGGAGGATCGAAAGTGCAAGCAAAAGTGGGTACTTGATATTCTCCCCGGGTATGGTTTGACGATCAACCACCCCCTTTTGCCTCCCGATTACTGCCTTTTTATGCCTCTTCACAATTTTGCGGTCAATCCTCACAGGGGAATCCGAACTTTACTCCTTAGAGCAGCTAATGAAGGCATCGGCCGAGTTGCTCGGAAGAGGGACGATCGGCACGACCTACAAGGCGGTCCTAGATAACCGGTTAGTCGTGACAGTCAAGCGGCTCGATTCCGGCAAGACGGCCTGCACGAGCGAGGATGCATTCGAGAAACATTTGGACATTGTGGGCGGACTGAGACATCCTAATTTGGTCCCAGTGAGGGCCTACTTCCAGGCGAAGTGCGAGAGGCTCGTGATCTTCGATTACCAGCCAAACAGCAGCCTCCACAATCTCATCCATGGTATGGACCATCAACGCCACCATATCGGGCTGTAATTCCCCGGAAAGTGCCTTTAAGCTGTGAAATTCTGTGTTTTTTTACCGGCCCTTGCCCTGGTAAACTTTCTTTTATCCAAATCTGGTTTCCGTGAGGAATATTGGGCTTTGCATTCTGATAGCTGAGTGGGATGCCTGCAAAGAGCATGTTGTTTGTTTGTGGTGGGAATGGTTTGTCATCCATGGTTGAGGACAACTTTGTGGGGTGTGGATGCTTCAACAGTTTTTAGCTTGTTTGGACTTATGTTCTTACAGCTGTTTCTTTGTTTTAGAGTGGGAGGTAATGTGTTTACTTCCACCTCTTTGACAGCATTATTTGGAAGAGTAGGCTTACTGCTTTTTACCGACATCTAAATACATGTGAAGTTTGATAGTTTATAGAGAAAGATGGCCGCCCTCCGTTGCATCAATGTAACCTCGATGGATTGGTGTTTTTATGGAGATGGGATGCGACGGGACTTGCCGATTTCCGGTACCTAATTCAGGGTAGCTGATTTCTCTGCAGGTTCGAGATCTGCCAGAGCAAAGCCTCTACATTGGACATCCATCCTCAAGATAGCAGAAGATGTTACTCTGGGCCTTGTGTACCTCCACCAAGCCTCGAGGATGATTCATGGCAATCTGAAATCCTCGAACGTCCTTCTCGGCAGTGATTTCGAAGCTTGCCTGACTGACTACTGCCTCTCTGTCCTTGCCGACGATAATTCCTCTAATTCGAGCGAAGACCCTGATTCTGCCTCCTACAAAGCTCCTGAGACCCAGAAGTCCATTCGTCAAGCCACTTTCAAATCAGACGTGTATGCCTTTGGAGTGCTCTTGCTAGAGCTTCTGACTGGGAAACACCCGTCGCAACATCCATTCCTATCGCCGAGCGAGATGCCCGACTGGGTCACGGCAATGAGGGAGGAAGACGAAGGGGACGAGAGGCTCGCGATGCTGGTCGAGGTCGCGACCTTCTGTAGAACGATGTCGCCAGAGCAACGGCCCTCAATCGGGCACGTCTTGAAGATCATAGAAGGCATAAAAGATAGCGCGATGGCGGACGACAATCACTCCACCTGATAATTTACTCCGCCCGACAATCACTCATGTGGGGACTTGACCATGTACATTACATGGGCTGCGAAGAACACCACCAATCATTCAGATAAACTAAGTTTGAGAGGGTTAACAGCAGGTGGAGGCATCAAAGGAGGAGGCAGTGTGTTTGCCTTGTGTGGAGGGGTAGCTGGCGTCACTGTCTTGTTGATGGCGATCAGATGTTAGCTGTAAAACGGGTGAAAGCAAAAACAAAAAAGCAGGAAAAGGTGAGGAGGTGGACTGCAGTGGAGAACATGGGGCCATTCCCCCCCTTTGACAAAAGTGGCTAAAAGAAAAGCAATGGTTGAGGATAGTCAGTGGTCTCTTTTTCTAGTGGGATGTGGTAAAAAGCTAGTGGGGGTCGATTTAAGTTGTTTCTATTGTATGAATGTTCATGAATGGCATCAATAAGTTGGGTCCAAGAGTATAGATTTTATACGGAAATATAGTTAGTTTGTTTTAGATATTTCTATAAGTGTGAAAAGAATTGGTTCTCAAAATTCGTCCCTCAGCAATGACGGGTTATCAAAACTTATCTTCATGGATTCAATCCCACCACATTAGCGTGGGTTTTGAAGACACACCTTAGCATGTTTAAACGCGCCGCTTTGATGATATATGCCTAATTTACGAAACATAAATATTTTACAAAAAAAAATTAAAACTAACCGTATTTCCGTATAAAACTCGTAAGTAGACGGTAATATTCATTTATAACAAATTTGAACGCATACTTGTTTTGGTGTTGGCAATGAAATGAGGTGACCCAATCAAAATGGGGTCGCCCCGTTCATTTTTAGTGGGTCATGTGCATACAATAATATAAATTATTTGATGTAGGGATAAGTCTTTGTGACCGAGTTTGTTTAAAAATAAAGTTACTTCATAAAATATTTTACGAAATAGGATAGTCAAACCTAAAATTCATAGAATCGGTAAATAAGAGTTACAAGTTTCGATTTTATTTTTCAAATAAATCGGAGTTAAAGACTTCAACTTTGAATTTATCCAAATCAAAAACAGAGTCATGAAATTTGATTTTAACATAAGCTACGACAAAATTCTAACTCCCCCGTCCTCCTTACAGCCCCCAAATCAAAGCCACTAAAACCGGAGGCTTCTTAATAATGATGACCTTCTCAAATAAGTTGTTTGATTGATTGTGCATGGTTTATCATGTTGCAATGATTAACTTGTGGAAATTAACATGTCTGGCTTGATTCATTCTCAATCATGAATCCAAATCCATTCGTGGACAAATTCATTGGGGGCCACACTATCTCAACTTTTTTCAGAAATTATATTTGTCCAGTCCTCATGGATTTGGGCTTTCATTTGTCCGCCCATGTTTTTCAACTTATGCCCGTAACAAATTTGGTTGTCGGCATGGCCTCGTTCGTATCCGATGAATTCGAAGCTCGCCAAGTGCGTCACTGCTGTCCGATGTCTCGTTATCATCGTCTCTCGCCTGAGGCTTCGCCGAGGCCAGCCGGACATGGGACGGCCATTGCGATGCTTATGTTAACTCCTACACCTTGGTTTTAGTCCTGTCTTGATATATAAACATGGTTGCGGTTTTGGATTACTTGTTATGTCTGCCTTACCGGGATGATGATGCAAGGGAAATCAATCGTGATTGTGGCGTTTACGTGCTTGGTTCTCTTCGGGAGCACTTCCCAGTCGGTGGATCCCCCTCGAGTTGTGTATTCCGACCACTGTGCTTTGTTTGTGCCAGAAGCAGTTCCGACCGACCACCAGGCTTCTCTGTCACCTCTCTCTGGATTTCACAAAGGGTACTATGTCGACAACGAGGAGGAGCAGGGAGGCTCTTCTGGGACTTCGGAGTGGTCTCCCAACGGAATCAGGTTCGTCACCTTCCACGTGCATGAGACAGACGTTAAGAGTGTGCTGAACGTGAAGGCCCAGGTGGTCATTTGGTTGCAGAGCGTGAATTACCTCCGGGAAGAAGACTTCGGCCGGGAAACATTGGCACTTACGAGGTTTCCTCGCGGTAGCCGGGTATCTTTCCAGATGGAAGGGTTCTGGTCAGGATATTCTGGGAGGCTTTGCATGGTAGGGCCGACATCTTCAAAGAGACGTCATCTGGTCGATCTCAGGGCTGTACTTAAGCTGAACAATGTGGGTACGACGGCCAACATTACTAGTTTGTTCTCCGGGACGCTGGCGAGTTTAAATTCCCCTGACGATAAAGGCTATTTCAAGGAGCTCCCCATTATAATATTCCCGATGATGAATTACGATTATGTCTCGGATCATGGTAGCAGCGGAGGTGGTGGCCGAACTGATCTTCCACGTGGTTTGCCCCTGCGGAAGAACACGTTTTGTCCGGATCTTCGGATGATCGGCCGGAAGTTCCATATAAAATACAATCCCCATTGCGAGGCAGTGAGCGGATGCGAGATCTTCAAAGGCAGTCCAGGTTTCTTGCCTCGTGTGATGTTGTTGGATGAGATTCACTGTTCAGAAGAAGAGCGGAAGTTGCGGCTCTTGCTGAACTTTGTGAACACGAGCTTTGAGAGTTTTCGCTGGCATTACAGGCTGAACAGAATGCTCGTCGGAGAGGGACGTTGGGATGACGCAACCAAGCGACTTAAAATCGTGGCCTGTCGATTTACCATGCAGGGATCTGCATCAGCTGTTAAAGTGGAGGACTGCAATACAAACCTTGAGATTCTGTTCCCTGCCGTGTGGTCGATCCAAAATAGTTATAGCATGATGGGTAGAATCTGGAGAACTAAGACGCAAGATGATCCGGGGTACTTCAGCAAAACCATTCTCCGAAGCGGCCACATCCAATTCTTGGATTTCCCCGACCTGAGATACCAATACACAGAAGCCGAGAGGGTGCACAATCTGTGCCCTGCAGGGATTGCGGAGAAAGAGAAGAATATTTATCCTAGTGGGTCTTCGCCGGATCTGAGATTCCAAGTGAAAGTTACAAACTCGCAAGGGAGAGTCGCGTACGGGAATTTTGATCCCCTCTTTTTCGGCAACCAATTCTTCGGCAACAATGCTACATCCAACGACAGTCCTAGTAAGCAGTCCACGAACGAAAGCGACGACTTTGCCATGAAGAGAGGCATGTTCAACATTTCATACAGCATACGTGTCCCGAGACATATCACTGAGGAGTCGGACGCTACTGGTATGTCAACGTGGGGTGCAGAGGAGCTCAGGCTCACCACAGAAGGAGTCTATGATACGAACACGGGAACCGTTTGTATGATCGGATGTCGAACCATAGCCTCAATCTCAGGAACAAATCCCCAGGAAGACGTTGATCCCCTAGACTGCGAGATTCTGATCAGAATCCGGTTTCCTCCGGTGAATTTGGCGAGAAAGGGCAATTACATCGGTGGGACAATAGAGAGCATGAGGGCTCAATCTGATCCCTTGTACTTCAAAACTCTAAACGTGTCCTCGAACAAGCTTTACATGGAAGAAGCGAGGAAGTTCATCTGGAGAACCGACGCAGAGTTCTTGCTTGCTCTGGCGTCCAACACGTTCACTGGCCTCTTTGTTGTCAAGCAAATTCAGCTCACGAAACAGAATCGTGAGGCAGCCCGATTGACTTCCCTCTTCATGCTGCTAATTCTTTCCCTTAGCAATGTGTTGCCGCTGGTGTTTGCCATCAGGAAGTGGCTTCCTGAACGCGACAATCTTCAGGACATCCTCCTGATGTGCAGCCGATTTCTAGGGCCGAACGAGGTGGTATTGACAACTGTCACAACATTTGCCTCCCTGCTTCAGCTCCGTCTGTTGCAGCTGAATTGGTCTACGAAAGCAACTCGGACGACCGAGAAGAAGATGGTGATCATGCTTCTCCCTATATATGTGACGGGAGCATTACTCACCATAGCCCTTCATTGGGGCATTCCTAGACCTATCCACGTCGGCCTGAAGTTCTACACAGAGCTCGTTCTGGATGGTTTTCTTGCTCCACAGATTCTTCTGAACGTCCTTGCCAACTCTAAACAGAAGGCCTTATCTAGTTACTTCTACTCAGGGATCTCGGTCATCCGGCTATTGCCGCATGCTCGCTACATTCACAGCTCAAGACATTATTACCTTTCCGAGCGGTTCCTAGAGTATCACATGATCGACATCCCAGAGGAGCACAACCTGTTCTTCAAGTTGATTGCAGGAGAAATCATGTCATGCCTCGGCATAATTGCTCTTGCAGTTATCGTGCACTGTCAGCAGAGGTTTGGAGGCACTTGTGTGATTCCTGAAAGATTCTGGATTCATAAGAGGGAGTTAGTGCCTGCAGACGAAGAATTCCAGTTGACGTGATTGCGTTGCACATCTCTTCTGATCTTCGTCCATTTCCTCATTGTGTTTGCCCTTTTCACCAAACCTCTGCTAGCATTCTTCCAGTGTTCATACCCTTCCTCATGGTTTTTCCCCTTTCATTTTTCGCCTGTATCTGACCAACTCGTGAATCCAAAGGTAGATCTATTCCCTCTCATGGTTGCAAGGTTCGCAAATTCTCCCCTTCCACCTTGGACATTAACAGGAACCCACATTTCCTGACGACTCCATGTCTGAGCGTTCTAAATCTGACAGAGACACAAAAATCGGTTGACTGGAGCTTTCCTGTTAGTCCGTTGAGCTTAAAGAACTTGTGTTTTGGATACCAGGACAGCATCCGGAGCCACACCATGTCCGATTCTTGTCGAACCGTAAAAAAGTGCACCCAAAGCCTGTCATATATTGACCATTGATGAATATCTGGGCTGCAAACCATATCTCACTGTCCTTGACGTCATCTCGTGGACCGATAACACAGGACACTAGATCCCAGTAAGATTACTAGACAATTTCGAAGTGACGAGGAATGAAACTGAGTCAGGAAAGTGACCTTCCTCCAACCAATGCAGCATATCACTGCCAATGAAGATAAAGTCAGCCCCTGGCTTGATCATACAAGCTTCCTGTTGCAATGATAAATTAATGAAAAGAGATGCCAAGATTCGGAAATGGAAGAAGAGAAGAAGGAAGAAGGAAGAAGGATAAGAGAGTATGACCTCAAGCGGAAAAGAGCCCGGCCATTCCTCGATTGGACAACCCAGGACAGGAAGACAGGTTGATCATCTCGAAATTGACGATGCTCTACGGTCATAAGCCCTGGATTCTTCTTAATGATCCACACCCATTTGTCATCAAGACGCTTATAAAGAGGCAACTCCAGAATGTCATTCAACTGAATGCTTTCATGGATACACGGTTTTTCCAGGTGCTGAAGCCTGGCAAGAGAAGGAATCTTGGTGATATTGGTGTTCTCCAAAGGAACAAAGTCATCCGCTTAGTGAAGCAATTGAAGTTCGCCCAAGGAACTCAACTTGGGTCAGATTACACCTGCTCGGATTCAAATAAAGGAGACTTTGAAAACTCGCTATTCCGTCCTGACCAGATGAGGAGTCTTTGATGTGTCTTTGAAATTTTTCCAGACTCGAGCATCCTCGAAGATCAAAGGAAATGAGGTTTCACAACTTGTAAACACCAGAAGGAACTGTTACAAGGTTTTTTGCAACCAGGGAAATTGACATTCCTCACAGATACTAGATTCTCTATAGATGCAGGAAGCTCTTTGATTCCGGTTCCTTGAAAGACTTCTTCCAGGCTTTTCATTACACTCATAACCTCAGGAAACTTTTCCACTTTTGAGCAATTCATGAGACGGGAAGTCTCAAGAGATTTCCAGTTTTGTCTGGCCGGAAGTTTCCTAACATTTGGACTCCAGTCAAGGACAAATCGACCAATCTTTCTAGACATCCATTCAACGATCAAGTTGTCGCAGACAGAGATATGCAATATCTCCAAATCTTGGCATCCCAACAAGTCAGGTGGCCTCAATTAGGAGCAGTAGCTCAGATCGAGGGTCTTGAGCAATGTAGACTGTAGTTGCTCCAGTAATTTTGGGAGGTTTCAACATCCTTCTAAACACAGGTCAATCAAATTCTCCAGATAACCGATAGAGTCATTCACCTCAACAAAACTTATGCAACCATGTTGGTCGAAAGCCCCTCCAAATTTGGGCACATTGACATGTTCAGAATTTTACTTGGGCACTCACTTCCGCTGAGGATGGTACATTTCAGGTTTCGCATAGGCTACAAGAGGAGATGAAAAAAAGAAACACAACTGAGTTTCAAGCAGATTGGATGAACTCGTAACAGCTGAAGATCGCAACCATCTTAACTAGGGACTTAGTAATCACTTATTGTTAGTGGGACATCACGAAATGCCTGTCACTGAGTGGGGGGATTTCTCATCTCACGCGAGACACACGCAACCTGTTAGAATTTTATTTTTAGTTTTATAATTTTATAAAATTGCGGTTGGGCTATAATCAATTACTTTATAAAACAGGCTGTGTTACAGTATACAAAACTATGCATAATATCCCATTAATATTAAAGTGATCATTTTGGTGAGACTTTTGCACATCTCATATTTTATTATTAATGTGATTTGGACGGCTTATGGTGTAGGCCCGTGTGTTGACGTAAGTCCGTGATGGAAGGGTCCGTCACACCTTATATTAACATGTGCTAGGTCCCCTCTCCTGCTTGCCCTAACCTTAATGTTGGTGCTCCATCGGCCGTCGATAAGTCAGGGAAAGGAAGAGTTAGATCACCGACTTCAACCTGTATTTTGCAGATCTCGTTGAGCAAATGGTTTGTCTGGTTTCACCGAGGTATAAGGTTACTGAGCGTTTTCCCTGACCTCAATGGAGCATTAGGGTTACGGATGGTAACTCCGGTTTCACGAACTATTCAGGTTACAGAGAAGACTTTCTCTGACTTTGTGAAACTTAAGGTTACGGAGGGAGATGATTTCATCTGGCTTTTCTAAAGCATTAAAGTTACAGATGAATACTCTGAATTTTTTTAAGTATAAAGGTTACGGATTATGCACTCCGACTTCAAATAAATGTAAAGGCTACAAAGTTATTTGATTATTAAAGAAAATCTTGAGACTTGGTGCTTGGTCTTGAGTATGACGGTTTTTGTCAATATAGTTTGTCTCTTATAAAGTACTTTGCAGTTTGCGCGCATTAAGGTTTATGAGACACTACAGAGCGGTTCCGCTCTATTGTCTTTCTGTCTCATTACTGGCATAAGGTTACAGAAAGATGAGTATCGACCGAAAATAACATCATTCAGATCACATTCAGGGATGTTATTTTCGGCACACCACCATATTGACCTATTGACGTTAGTGTCGTTGGTGCTAGTGATCATGGTAGTTTAACGTTGTTAAATGGTGTGACAACGACTATGGTTCAGTATTAGTAGCATTGATGGTCGGGGTTGATTTTGAGATGTTGTTTTGTATATTGTGTTTTTGTTATGGCTATAATGTATACAGCCCGAGAGTCATCTTTCAAAACTAAAATTTTTAAAAGCTTCGTAATTGATCACAGCCCAAGTAGGCGAATGTTAGAATTTTATTTTTAATTTTATTATTTTATAAAATTTATGTTGGGCTATAATCAATTACTTCGTAAAACAAACTGTGTTACAGTATATGAGACTATGCATGATAGCCCATTAATGTTAAAGTGATCATTTTGGTGGGGCTTTTGCGCATCTCATGTTTTATTATTAATGTGATTTGGACGGCTTATGGTGTAGGCCCGTGTGTTGACGTAAGCGCTTGATGAAAGAGTCCGTCACACCTTATATATTAATGGGTGCTAGGTCCCCTCTCCCGCTTGCTCTAACCCTAATAGTGGTGTTCCATCGACTGTCGACAGGTCAGGGAGAGGAAGACTCAGATCACCGACTTCGCGTTGTATTTTGTAGATCTCATTGGGCAACGGTTCTGGAATAGATATTGCGCTAAAGGTTCGATAATCGGGTTATTATAGAGGTACGTTAGCGCCAGGTACGTGACTCTGTTTTCGGCACTTTTCGCGTCCTAAATTCGATTACGGTGATCCTGGTTTAAATGAAATTATCTTACCCAACCATCTCGACTAACTTTTTTAATCCATTCATCGGGGACTGACGAATTCTTCATAATTTAACAGGATCAACAAATGGAAATGCAAACCTGGGACCCTCTGCGGCAAATGAACATGAAACTCGATGCCTCATAGCCAGACCATTCGATCCAAAACCACCCACTGGGAAAACATATAGGTTCTCCACAATAATTCACATACTTCATGATAATCAGCCTCAACCTCCTGCCAGTGCATCTCCACTGAAATGCGCCTCTGTGTAATATGGTTCCAGGACCATGCTTGTTGTAGCATCCTTGCCGTACGACCGGGATCCCTTGTAGAATCAAGTATGAAATGCAACTCAAGAATGTTACGTGCACTAGCATCGCATTCCCTATTTCGATAAAATGTCAAGCAAAATGAAGTATTGGTCAAAAGTGCCCCACCGTTTGATTTGTTAACACATCAAGTGCATCCTCGACAATCCATAGCCGACTATGCCTTCTGGGTTTGTCAATATATTTCTCGGTGACGGTATTTTTGCCCATCAACTCAAGCAAGTAATGCATTTCTATCCCATCATTCACGGTAGTCGGCAAGCGATGTTTGGAAGCCACGACCATCCAGAGCATTCTCTACGTAAGCCAATTCCTTGCCTCTGAAGCAACAAGCAATATCAATGAAAACTTCCATTGTGTTACGGTCGAGTCCATCAAAGCTTACTCTAAGCACTTTGTTGATGTCTTCACAGGGACTCTCTTCAAGAAGCTTTGACGTGCTTCTCAAGTGACATTCGGGCCGATTCGAAGCAAAGGACCAAGAACAACCAGAGCCAAATGAAGGCCGCCAGAATATTCCAAGCAACTGTCAACAAGTTCCATTGCTATGTTTTGTCTGTCATTCTTCTGAGGAAAAGCATGTCGATTGTATGAGTTGAGTAAAACAAGATGTGCTCAATCATCGAATTGAAGTGACAAACTCTTCTCGAGCAGACTGAAGTTCAGTTTTCCTTAAGAAAAGAATCTTCTCGAATGAGAAGCATGAGAAAAGAAAACCTTGAACAATCATCTAGTCAGTTTAATTCATTATTCAACCATCCCAAAAACTAGTTTGAAGGGTGAGAGTGTCATTCCTCCTTATATACCACATCATATGGGCGTCCCCACCCGACGTGGGACTTTTATCCATGCATCACCATAAGAGAAAAATCGCCCCAAGGAGCAATTCGAAGGTAAGAATACATGAGTCTCAAATATCAAACCTCAACTCACGGACGATTTTCAAATTTTACCCACGATCATCGGACATTCTTATCAGATTGGAGGCATAGTTTACTGGATAATATCATATTTGTGATGTGATTCCTGATGGGGATAACAAAGGGAATTGATGACTTTTAGAATGTTATTTGATTTCCTTCTGGATTCTACAAAACAGTTTCTTACTAATTGTACACAGCATCAAGTTCACCAATACTCTCATCTATTGCAATTCTACTCATTGTGATTACACCCCAACCCCCCTCTGGATTCCCTGCAACATTTAGGCACGCGCCATCTAACATCTATCGGGCCTTGATTTCTTTACCAATGCTCCTTACAAGCCCTGGCTCATTTCTGTCAAAAAGCTTAAATGTTCTTCGACGTCCTTGAGGGTGGCCGCCGAACAGAGCCAAGAGTTGTAGCTTTCTTCACAAAAAACTTGGCTCAAGATGCTGCATTTGCCCACTGTTCATGTAGATGAACTTAAAAAAATTAGAAGCACTCTATATAAGTATCCAAACTAAGTTATACAAGTCGTAGCTACATTCTATTTAGAACATGAAAGCTTTTTGAAGGTTTTTAGCTCCGGGCAAGTCGTGAAATTGCCATACTGGCCCAAGGACGTTGAGACTGAGACAACGGATCTTACCTGAACTAAGCATTTTCGGTTTCTTGCTTTATTTGAAGGGCGGCCCTCACCACATTTCCTCTTGTAATAATCCCGACCTGCAGAATTATGTCTGCATTAAAGAATCGGTGATTGAAATGAAGAAAGAACAATATTAGAATCTCTAACCAGTCTTCCCTTCGAGTCCACAACCGGAAGGCGTCGATATTTGGTCTCCAGCAATATCCTAAAAGGAGTAACAGAATGCTAAGTTCAGTTGCTGATGTGCATCAACCAAACACGATCTCTGACATACCAAGATTTTACAATCACACTTTTCAACTCATTATGCCTGCTATTGAGAATTTTCAGTTCTTCCTCTAAGACCAGTACAAGGGCCTTTCTTACCAAAAGCTCAAAGCAGACGATCAGATAAAAAAAGAATCTACTATCATGACATGGTTCACGGCATTCATTTCTATTCATTGAAGATGGATAGCAATGAAGAAATCGACATTTCATAATACATCTCTTTTGACATTAGGTAAAGCATATTAGAATAGGACAGGCTCAACAAGAACATGTGTTCCTTGACTAGTACCTGGTGGCATCCTCGAGGTTAGTAGACTCCCGAACAACAACTGGAGCCGGAGTCATAAGATCTCCAACCACCTGGCCGTTCGTCTTGCTGAGCAACTTCTGAACAGCGTTGAATGTCTGCATTGTGGACAAGTGTAAGCTTCACATTAATGTGAAATATCCTCAATAAATACAAATTTATAATGAATGAAAACATTTTTAAACCACAGAACATGGCCAAAACAGCATCCTTCATTGATTATGGTTATTTATCAATAAGAGAAGTAGAATTTTTATAGTAATGATGTTTAGAAGTGACTGAATTGACCCACTTTCCACGTGCTGTCAACTTCAGGAAACATGCTGTTCTCTGCTCGTCCACCACCTACAAGAATGATCGAGATGCACACCATTAGCCAAGATTATTAGCTGTTACATAAGTCAAATTGGGCACGAGCAAGTAGTAAAAGAGCATGTGGGAAGAAATGATAGCAAGCACAAACAGCATGACATTAGTATAATAGTCGCCTGTGCCACTGACTTCCTCATTACAACGTATAAAGATAGCCATGAAGAAAGAAATGAAATTCATCCTACTTTAATAACAAATGAGATACACTTCCTTATTGCCCTTCCATTTGAACATCACAAATTTCCAAAGAAACAAAGGGCAAAGGCCATGCATCGTAGATATTATTAAATAGCCGGAACTCAATTGACAAAGCAGCCAGATAAGTATTTTAAAAAGGAAAAATCCTTTTACTATGTAAGCAATCCACAACCTTCCTGAATATCAGTGCACCAATTCAAGAAAGTATCACATTTTTTACCAGCTTATAGTAATTAGCAAAACAAAAGAACATAACCTCGGTAGAAGAGAAAGTTCAGGATAGCCTCAAAGCAACATGCACATATATCAGAATTAAATCCAAGAACAGAAATGTGATCTCTGAAGGTCATGAAAGACCAAAGAAAAAGGGCAGACCATGCACAAATCTTAGGAGACCTCCAATATGCACAGACTATTATATAAAAGATGCTTTACTAGAGCAATTTTATATAACATGTATCATGATAAGAAAGACTATTATGATAAAAAAATAATCAGCAGTTAAAATTCCGAGAAACATTTGCTACATGCAACATCAAGAACAGTAACTACCATTAGTATTTTAGATTTACATTCTATCTACAGTCCCTCAGATCCTGCCAATGATGCATAACATCATGCTACAAGTGTATATATACAGTATTTGATGTAGTCACGGCAGAAGTTATCTTCAGCAATACTGCCTCGCTGACAATTACTAAAGAGGTGCTCCCAAATGAAATCTTACCTGGGGAGCATACAACAGAACATAATATGTGCAGATATGATGATAACAGAAGATAAGAACCTACAGAAATTAAATTAAATCTGGATGCGAAGTATACCTGATATGGAATCAAGGGACAGTAAATCATAATCTGAAACTAGACCAACCTGCAGGAGGAATACCTTTGTGAGCATCTGTGTAATAGATAACATCCGTGCAGACAACATGACAAAAAATATAAGAACTTCGCGGTGGAAAACCAAGCTGGCACGACAAGGGATCGGAACCAACAAAAATAGGCGATTTCAAGCAAGTCGGCAAAAAATAAGAGCAATGATAATAGGTATATGCTTGACTATAGGAGGAACAAGAAATCACCTTCTCTCATCCTCCATACTACATTTTGGATTTACTACATGGAGACATTCCGTGTGTTTGAATTTGTAACACTGTACCTAAACACTTACTATCTATCTATTACCCTTTTTACAAAAAAAGGCATATGCTTCAAATGCTGAAGTTATAAAAGATGTTTAAAATCTGCCATGCAGCAAAATTCAGTTTATTTAATTTTATACTTTACTATGTGAGCTTGATTTCCTTTTTTTCATTTGCAGATAATAACTATCACTGTGCTGCTCGTGCTTCTCAAATCAAGGGGTGATTATTGTCAGTACACTAGACTAGACTTTAGACAACACACTTGTTTTTTAGCTGATGTCTACATTGTTTTAGTGCAGACAAGTGGTTTTACAGAAAAGTCATGCATGGTTAGTCATTACTTGCTCTTAATCAGCCAGAAAGATAGCACTTAGAGCCAGAAAAACCAATACCAAACATACCAATTTCCAGTCATCGTCAACTACAGGAAAACCAGTTATTCTGTTCTCCACGAGGATCTCGAGAGCTGATAAAACAAATCAGTGAATAAAAGAAATCACAGTAAAGTATTAAGAGAGAGAGAGAATTAAAAATGTTATCAAAAGTACCTTCATCAACAGTTGTATGGGGCTTCACAGCATGTAAATGCTCTTTTCTTGTCATGAAATCACCAACTGTATACACATTGTTTTTTGGCTGCCCAAGAATAAATAAAAATGTCAGATCACTTATCCATATCAGGCCAGGTCATTACTGGTACCAATGCTAAAAGAGAAAGAATATGAACAAAATATTAGAGAAACTAATGAATGCTAAATAACAATAAACAGACATTTTTTAGTCTGTCCATTTTGTTAAAAATTACTTCCAGTTACTTAGAGTGAATTACGCCATTGATAATGATAAGAGAATTATGCCACATCCACGTGAAGTAATACCTGATAGTAATGCAAAATCGCACTCGAAGGTCACATATAAGATTTGGTTGTTATTCGAGAATCAGAATGGCTAAATGGCTCCCGTCCATCGTCCAGGCAAAGGATGTGCGTATATATTCACGAATCTTTACATTTCGAATATTTGCACACATGGTAACCATGACTAGCCAGTTAACATATAAGTTCTCTGTAGTGTCAAGGAATGGGTTTGTATCTGCTGGTATAGAACTCCATTGGCATGTGATATTGTAGCTGGTTAAAGCGATACATAAGCATCTGAAAGTTGCACCGAATAACATGACTAACCAAAATTGACAACTCAAACTTTCATCTCAGTATTCTAATCCATCTCAACTTTGACTATCGACTCCTCATCTATAAAATTGCTTAATGACATATGTGACTAGTTGTAATTGTAATACAATATCAGTGACCATTATATTACACTCTTCAATCATTCTTTTCCTGAGTCTTGTCCTCGCTAACCATCCATTAAACCAACACCGACCATCCCTTTCAGTGACATTCTAAGATAGTAACAAACCGACACGTTGCTCACTCAAGAGGAAGCTCAAAACAATAAATTTCTGGACCCGTCTAAACCAGCTTTAAACTTTCAAAAGCAAATCCAGAGGCCACAAAGGCTCCGCAACAATAACTTAACTCGCTCAAGACCAGCACGAACAGCTGAAGATGGAAAAAAACTTCCAAGACCGTGAAACGCTTTATGAATCAAAAGGAGCTGAATCCCAAAATCAGAGCCAACTCCCAGATAGCATAATAATAAGCATACCGGAACCAAACGCTGCTACTGATATTAGCTCAGGAGTAATAATCAACAGACCGAATCCCACACAATTCCGTTCACGAAGGATTCCGACAAGAGACTTACCGACACAAGAGTGCCACCTTCAGGGACAGCGGAAGCTGAACTGCCGCGGCGGGGAACGACTACGCGACAGGAGGAGACAGAGAGAGGGAGGAGGGGCTGCAAGGCAACGGAACAAAGCGGCGACTGATTGCCAGGAAAGGAATGGGAAGAGGAGGAAGAGCGGAGAGACGTCGGCCAATGGACGGGTACAGTGGACATTGCCGGCGGAATCACGCGATGAAGCCGGTCAGCTCAGTCAGTTATGGGGCTGCCGGAGGAGAATGGAGAAGATGAGTAGAGGAGAGGAAAGGCCAATCGGTTTCTGCCGAGGTCGGAGAAACAGGGAGTGGTAATGAAAAAGAGGCAAAAAGAGTGGATGAGGCCTACAGAGAAAGAGATATTTTGGCGAAAGGGTTTTAAGGTCCCGTCGGTATGAGATTATTAACGAATCAAAGGGAGAGATTGAGTGTTGTTCCGTTCCAAAAATATATCTGAATTTTCGTCGATCTTTCGAAATTTCTTATTTATTTTCTCGAATTAAAACTTTTAAAATTCAACTTAAAAAATTGAACTAATTTAGAGATCGAAATAAGTAAGACGAAGTCAAATTTCGACATCACATGAATAAGACGATCTCATATAAAATCAAACTTTAAGAGTTTAAATCGTTTAGTTATCAAAAACTTTATTAGTTGAATTCCATGCATTCAATAAAAATAAATTTACCAAACTCTCCCTCCCCTGCCCCCTCCCCTATCTCCATGCTCCCCTCCCCTCTGTCCTTTCTTTAATAAAAGTCACTGCCCCTCCCCTCCGCCTATCCTCGTCTCCCCCTCCTCACCCTGCTCCTCTACCCCCGTCGGCCTCCCTCCCCTTGTTCCCTTGCCTTTTTTTAAGAAAGGAGGTTGAACTCATGACGTTCAAAAAGAAATTCGCGCTCATTCGACTTCACGTGGAATCGTCTTATTCATAAAAAATCAAAATAACAGGGTTCGAATTCTCTTTACATAGCCTGAATTCGAACTTTTAGAGTTCGACTTTTTTGTATATCGAAGTTAAACTCTAAAAGTTCGAATTCGAGACTGTAAACTAAGAATTTTAAAAATTTTAATCGTAAATTCAAAGATATTTTTCAGACCGGCAATATTTGGGAACAAGCTCGACAAAAATTCAAGTCTTATTAATTTCTGCATTTTTCGTCAACCAAAGTCAGCAAACACTACTCCGGAATTGAATCCGACCTCTTTTCTCCAGGTACATCCAGT
Source organism: Melastoma sanguineum (assembly GCA_029817735.1). NCBI lineage: Eukaryota > Viridiplantae > Streptophyta > Magnoliopsida > Myrtales > Melastomataceae > Melastoma > Melastoma sanguineum. The sequence continues at coordinate 65,991 of JARUPW010000289.1, read as the reverse complement.
TTTAGTCATTATGATTAATGGTCGGTTAGTTTCATGAGAACATATGATGCATTTTCGAAGACTGTGTTGGCGCGGTTATTCATGAGGACTTATGAAGGCCTGATGTGCTAACAATATTCGGTGGTGTCCTGAGATTGTATGAACCCCAGGGCCGAGATGGCGAGCTACGATTTTGCAGCCCAGGAGTCTGCAAATCGTTCACGTGTTCTATTTTTCAGACATTGTTCTCGCTCCAGCGCTTGACCTTCTTCTTTGTCTGAATACTGCATGTGACTTTCTTATTCGGATTTGGTACGAACAAAAGAATTCAAATGCTAATTTCAGCATACTTTAAACTATATAAAATAAATGAAGCTCGTTTTTATCTGGTATCATAACGATACAATCATGTTAAATTATATAATATTAATTAATCATCACTTAAAAACTTAAGCTTCGTCGTATTTAATTCATTGAAAGCTCATACATGAATTAGCTCCAGATGGGAGTCTAAACATACTTAATCTACCACAGAAGCCACAAGAATTGCATGGATTATCATTGATCACCTGAGCAATGATCTTCGCTTTTCCCCCTTTTAGTTTTGATGCAGATCTTGTAAAACCTTCATTTTGCTTCTGGCGTTGGGTTCAAAGTGAGAGCAGAAGGAGGATGGCTATTGTACCCTAGTTTATGTAGAACCGCCAAATTGAGCAGACCATCCATGCAGTCATTCGCGTGTTTTACTTTTTACTTTAGGAACAATGTGGTATCCTGCACGGGGATAGATAGGCAAAGGGTACACCAGTCTGCTGCGTCTGTCTGCCGTTGCAATCCTTTCCGAGGATTTCAAAGGGAAAGAGATAATGTACACAGGCGAGGTCACCAAGAAGAAGGAAGGGAATACGTCACAGTGAGCTAACAATTATTTAACTTCCCTCTTTGATTTCTGTTTCATCCCCACGTTTTAGGTGGGCACATTCTTTTTCATCTGGAAATCTCGATTGCTTCTCTCTACATTTACTAGTTGGGGAAGAGCATTGTGCAGTGCTAATATTAATGCTACAATGATTTTATCTTGGTGGGCCGCAACAACTTGTCGTGAAAATGAGCAACTGTGGAAGCAGGGGAGTAGAATGTACTGCCCTGGAGCATTATACAAACAAACATGAATGCCCATCTCCTAGAGCTCATTTCACAGGATCTCACTCAATCAGAAACATCTCTGAATGTGTTAGGGAAGAGGGAGAGGGGGTTAAAATGAAATCCCAGTTTAGTCAAGCATGTAGATTCTTGATGCAACATCCTGAACCAACCAATCAAATCCCTCCAGAAGGCCTTCCCCAGTGTAAGCACTGCAACCCACAATCTTCCAATGTCTCGTTTTATCCATTGCCTCCAAATTCAACACCTGCATGAAACAGTCGTCAGCAAAACATGTAGGCTTCATATGAAACAGATATCAGGACAGTCAGCCAGCAGCAACAATATTATCTTTACTTGGTGTATGCAACAGTACCTCAACCAAAATGCATGCAACCGGCACACGATGTCAATTGCCGTAGGAGGAGCAATACAAGCAATTATGAACATTACATAGGCAACCCTAGTTAAGATTATTATAGTACAACTGCAGCCTTGTTGTACATTACCTTAGAGATCTCAGCCACTGAAAGAGCTCCTTTTATGTCCTGCTTATTTGCAAATACTAGGAGGGATGCCCCCGATAGTCTCTGCAATCAGAAAAGGGATGCAGTTAATTGTCTCCAGGTAAAATATGGGAATATCTTTCAGCAAGACTACCAAACATCAATTGGTTATTCTTTCAACTCAAGCCACAAAAAAAAGCCATGTCCATCCTGCTGGAAAGATATCGACTTCAACATCTGCTTCGCCCAGGAATATGATTAACAATGGCTATTACAATTAATGGAGACAATCATTGGTAAAGGGCCTCAAAAGCAAGGCAGACAATATTTCTACAATAAAAGGTTTATCTAAGACAAATCAAGATTCTAACACTACTGAAATCTTGATATGAGTAAATGAGCATGATAAAAAACTAGGTAAGGCAGATGGACATGAAGCAGGGAAATAAAGGGGTATAAATGATTTAGCATACTCTGACATGGAAACATAAAAACCTGAGTAAGGACCATTCTAAATGAACGATTTGAATAAGTAACTGAAAATTACCTCCTCTTTTAATAGGTTCTCGAGCTCAATTTTGCAATCCTCAAGCCTTCTAACATCAGAGCTATCCACAACCCACACCAAACCATCCGTTTGCTCAAAGTAGTTCCTCCAATAAGATCTTATTGTCTTCTGACCCCCTACATCCCAGATATTCAATGTATACCTGCCAGATCCAATCAAACTTATATACAAACCATTTGGCAGGCAGCAATTAGCATGCAGATGCAAATACACATCCAACAAGCCATCATCCCCAGTAAAAAGACAATTATGTTATCAATATGAAAGAAGTAACTCTTCTACTGCTGCGAAATACAGCTGGTAAGGAAACAAAGATTCATCTCACTTCTTCTCCTAACACTAACACACCCAAATGAGAACTGCGGTCTGACAGCTTATGGTCACATCTACTTCAAAAGTATGGAGCCACTTCCACATCACTAAGGTACCCAGATACGCCTCTTGAAAGCAAGGGATCCATTTCCCCAAAGATCACGACCCATTAAAAAAAAAAAGTTGATCCTTGTTACATGGGGCAACACAGGAGGGGGCGGGGAGAGTATGTCCTCACTTCTGGTAAACCACAGTCCTGATGTTGAACCCTAGGGTGGGGCTGATAACGCTGGTGTCCTCACCGTTGATCTTCAACACAATGGTGGTCTTCCCAGAATTATCCAGCCCACTACATAAACCACACAATTAAAACTCAACCAAGAACAGAAAAACCCATCCAACCCCAAAATTTGCTAAGTCGACAGACCCAGTTCCAACCAAAATAAAGGAAAAAATCACACGTACACCATTAGAATGCGCATCTCCTTCTCCTTCTTCTTAATCTTACGGATGATGCTGAGCAAACCCATATTCTCTGGATCGGTTTTGACTCGCCTTCCGGATCCAGCCGACTTCCAGAGGACGCTGCCTTTCACATATATATACGGCGTTTATTTTGTTTCTGGTGCTTTATTTGTTTGCACAAAATTATGAAATTACATTATTAGTGCGAATGCATATTTCTGTTTTTATTATTTTCATTTTTTTTCAAACCGTATTAGTACTCTGAAATCTGAAACAAACGCAGACAGCAAAAAACGAATCACCCTCGGAGAAGGCCGTCCGACTGAATAATGTTACTGCACCTTTACATGGTAACCGATTGTTGGGGGTGAAAACGAATTGAGCGGCTTGCTCAGGTATATTAAGGTTATTTGAAAAGTGGTACTTTACTATGTCATAGAAAGAGGTTTACGGAACAGTCACGACACAATGAATTATTTCTGAAAATAAGGAACAAGGAATTTAGAGATGATATTTTGACTAACTACGTGGTCTTTTTATTTTTTTACGACCAGAATATCTTCTTAATTTTTTTCTTACACTCTTTCAACATTTTGGAGATTGCTTCTCTTTGTATAGAATCATATATCTCGATGGCTTGTGAGTCTGATATAATATAATAAATAATAATAATTTTATTAATAAATATTAAAATTTTGAACTTATTTATGAGTAAATATAGAGTTGAGGACTAAATTGAATTTAAAAAAAATATATTTGTTAGGATTAGGGAAGTCATTCTGATCTACCTCATTTCTACCTCACGCACCTCCGCCGCCTCCTCCCATCTTCCATCTCCTTCCTCGTGTCCACCTTTACGTTGGCCTTCCCCTTCCCGACGTCCGCCTGCGTCCGTCTCCTCCTTTTCTTGTGTTTGGATGGTTTCTTGATCTTTGCGTGTCGGGAATTCACCTTTGATGGGTTTAGACTGTTAAACACGGTGGTGTTTTTGTGGGTCTGATGAGTGAGTTGATGACGCGATTTTAGGTTTTTGGCGGTTCTTGTTATGCGGCATTGGTTGTGGTTTTGTTTCTCTTAAAGTTAAGCTAGTCTGGTCGAGAGGTTGATCAAGCCTTTGATTACTTGTGTGTAACACGTTGATTATGGTTCCCTAATGTCGGGGTAGGCCATCGAAGCATTTTGCTTCGTTACAGCCAATTGACTCTGTTCTTGATGAATACCCTTGATGATTGCGTGATCTTTGAAGTTGTTGTCCTGTTTGTTATGCAATGGAGTTGAATGGTTTTGATGATTTCTTCCGTATCTTGTTTGAAGATAGGCTCCATTCTGTTTATTTATTAAGATATATTTATTTGCTCGCCCAATTCAACATCTTGAAAGTAAGATAACCTATAATTTTAAATTATACATTGCTATTGTTATTGTTATGGTGATTGAAATGCCTTTGTATTTTTTTGAATGTAGGTAATGTCATTGTGGCACTGTTAGGATGTGCTATTGAAGCTTAACTATTTGTTTCTTGTGGAAATGTTTGGGAACATAGTTCTTGTGATTTTTTGTTGATTTAAAAATTTTGGATTAGTTCTTCTGGAGATGTTTTTGAAGAGGTTCTTCTGGTTTGTGGTTATTTTGAAAGATTTATGGTGATATTTTGATGTTTCTTGTGGAGATATTTAGATCGTTCTTGTTGAGATGTTTTGATATAATTACTTGTAATGTTAGGTTCGGATTTGTGGTTTTTTTACATGACTATTTATGTTTTCAAGCCAAATTCGAGCCCAACGAGTCGAGCTCAGTTCAAGTCGATCCTATCGGGCCTATAGATGAATCGAGTTCGAGTTGTCCATTTGAGTTTAGGCTCGATCTGTATTCGAGCCTATCGAGCAAAGCTCGAGCTTCCTAAAACTGCACCGAGCCGAGCTCAAGCTTTAATTTTTTAGGCTCAATCGAGTTCGAGTGGAGCATTTCTATTATCGAGTCGACCTCAAGGCTAGAAGGGTTTGATATCAGTTCGGTTCGTTTTCACCCCTAGTAGGGGTGAAAACGAGCCGAGTCGAGACCGAATACCAACAGGCTCGAGCTCGGCTCGATTAGAAACAGTCCGAGTTCGAGTTCAGCTCGAACTCGATCGATCTCAAATATTTCTGCCTTGGCAGAACACTTGCGATATCAATTTTTTATTGATAATATTATCATTTTATGAGCTACTTAATATTAAGCCTAATAGATATTTTTCAAATGTGTATGGTTTATAGATGGGTTATAAACTTAATTCGTAAAAGGAACCAAAAGAAATCTCCCTATCCTGTTAAGGGGACGTCTCCAATGTCAATGAAGATTTTCAGGGAACCCCAGTGAAAGTGGATTCCAAAAACATGATGAAAGAGTAGACGACCGGACTTTAGAGAGGTCAACCTCAGTGACGTTATGAGATTTCTTCTCATAATGCTTTCAATAACTAGCAAATGTGTTTAAAAATTATCATCACATTTAAGCGGATAAAGAGGACCTACTATAAAGATAGACAAACATCCTAGAAAACCTGACGGTTATGTCCATAGAAAAGGTATAGGAGAATTCAGTGGTGATCGTATTCAGTGACGAAGATCTTCTTTTAAGGTAAAAGGCTCATAATTTGTGCCTAACTATGCTTGTGGTATGAAGGTTAATCGAATCATGATCAATCCAGATTCGACGATCAACATCATATCGTTGAAAGCCTTGAAAGAGTAGGAGTTGACGAATTATCAAGTATGCAACTAATAACACAACAATTCATGCAGGGAGGAGAACGAGCAACTGGAAAAATCTGTCTCGCTCTCACCATAGGAGATGGAATTTGGCGTGACACTATGTTGATATGGTTTTGATGATGAGTTATACAGCAGCAGCATGTTTGACCTGCTATGACTTTACAGAAGCTATAACCTCCTGTAACGATGATATGCTTCTTAGTTAAAGAAAAATATCACGAAAATATTTTCTTCATCCTCCAATGATCATTTCAGATCAAGTGACGTGATTAGAAAATATTTTCATAATTAGATATTTTAATAATTAATTAATTGTTAATTAATTATTAATTATCCTAATTAATTTATTAATTAAAAAGAAGAATATTCTTATGAATATTATTTGAATTAATATTAAACTATTTATCTGGTAAGACAAACCATAAAAGTAAAAAATAATAAATTTTTCCTATGTAGGGAAATTATATTACTGAAATTGGAATTTTCCTGTTAACCTTATGTAAGAAGATTACATTAATGAGAAATATCCAATAATCAAACTTTTCACATGAATTTCGTCCAAATACAATGGTAAGTCTTGGCATTCCGTAACATTATTGTGGTGCTTTATCGTGTGTGTGAGTGTGCAGGATGGATTCTCCAGGCGAGCGTTCTCCCAGGAGGTGACTACAGCGGGTTGAGCGTTGGTGAAGCCGCTTGGGATACGCCGATGGTAACGGATCCGAGAGACTCGATCGGAACATTGTCCGTAACGTCGGACTGCGTGCAACAGGGCCTGGGGAGAAGGGTTGCTGGTTGGCGAGTCGGCGTACAGAGTTGTTTAGAGAGAAGGAGTCCGTAGCAGGTGTAAGCGATGAGGGACTTAAAACCTTATGTAGTTGGTTATTTGGTTGTTTGTTTGTTTGCAGCAGATGTGCATTGGTGAAGCCACTTCGTAGGCGTTGGTGGCTGCGGATCTGAAGAACTTGGCCAGGGAAGCTGTCCACAATGTCGGGTTGGCGTACAGCAGGTCTAGGAGAAGGATTCCATAGCAGGCGCAAGTGGTGAGGGATTGCAGCCTTCTGTAGACGGTTATTTTCTTTGTTTTGCAGATTAAATCGAAAATACAAAAAGGAGCCCATCCGACAACGTTCGAACATGGGGAGATAGCGCCATCGAGTCTGATCGCAGATCCACAGAAGGGACAGCCCGCTACTGAGTCACAGAAGGCTGAAGCTTCTAGCTAGGGTTCTGTGCTTGCCAAGCCTGGTTGATTTCCTTGTGATTCGACCTAGACACGTTCCAAACTCAGCAAGAGAGTTTCTTACATTGGTTAAGTTGGTCTTATCACCCTGTGGTTAAAGAAACTATTTTCTTTCACCACAGAAAGGTTCAACCATTTACACTGTAATCACTACTTACAAGTTATTAGTGAAAGCGATCGAAAGTTGATGTATGTATATTCACCGAACCACTATAAAATATTATGTTTCAATTTGTCTTTAAGTTTCTGTAAATCACAGAAGCTATGTCTTCCGCTGTGAGGGTTCTGTGAGTTTGTCGCAAAAGTTCTATTTGAGTGAAAAGTCTAATTTACCCCCCCTCTTAGTCACAATCAAAGGGCCAACGCATTATACGTCATTGATTCTAATAATACCTATAATATGTTGTTAGGTAGACCGTAGCTGCTTTAGTACGACATTGTCGCATCCATGCTTCATCATTGCTTTAAATTTGTGAAAGACAGGATATCCCATACAATATGGACATATGCAAAACCTTTACAGAAGCAGAGTCATACTTCGCCGATGTCAAGTTCTACTTGAACAAAGACATCAATATAAAGAAAAATCTTCAAAACTGACACCAATAATGCGAGAAGAGCTTCAATCATTCTATGCCTGAAAATGCAAGATGGAAGACAAGACGAAACAGAAAACACCAATTTCGCATTCTATCTCGAGAGCCTTCCGAAAAGTTGGGGAACCACCTTTCGTGAGTGAATGTGTGACAAAAATTGTAGTACTAAAAGAACTCAACTGGCATATGACGAAAATGACAACAATAGTTCAAACAAGAACTTCAATATTTGAGCACCTTGTAGTCCCATCTAAAAGATGGACTTGGCACTCATAAAGAAAAACCTGATGCTTGAACATTGGCACGACTAAGATTAAGTTAAATTCCCATGAGTCGAAAGGTATGGAAGAAAGTTGATCAGAAACAAGATAAACTGGTTAGCATAGGAGATAAAAAGGATCTTCGCAATAAAGTTTCCACTCAAATGAAGAGTCGAACTGTTGTCAAAGTAACTACTGACGAAGTATTGAAATGTGAATAGGTGTTGAAAACTCTTAGGGAAAGTCTTGAGCTCTTTTGGGTTTGGAATTAACCCAATCTGCCAAGCCTATATAGATCCCATAAAGAAATCTAGATCGTCCCTTGAAAAGTCTCTAAGTCGTTCAACTCCAGACTCCACACCTCAAAGAAAGCATGAACAATGTTAGAATTTCGATCATAATTATAGCACGAGCAACAAAGGACGTTAAAGATTTCAGCTTCCGCAAGCGTAGCTTTATGGCGAGATAACAAGTCCTCGAGCAACTTTCAATATTTCGGGATACGAGACGCCTCGTTGTGTACCCAAAATGAGGGGCTCCAACATGTTGCCCCTGCAATGATGTTCTTGCCCAGCGTCAACAAAAGAATAGATGTAGATGGACACAAATAAGGAGGAGATTTTAGCAACCATTCGTTCAACAGAGGGGAGTAAGCAGGAACCATTTTCAACAGATGACATGGACGATATCAACAATCGATGAATTTAAGCCGAGTGTGAACATAGGTATCAATTGAAGGATGAGTAATAATTGTACCTACCATATCTCCGTCATGGGCGTCCTCATGCTTTGAGATATAAAGAAACTTACAACCAGATGTGATCTTATTTGAAAACTAAATCATACCTTCAAAAAGCAGAAAATGGTTATGAGAAGAAAAGAAAGGTCTCAAATGTGGAGACAATAATTAAAAGAAAAAGGAAATAGTTCAGACCAAGCATAATTTGTTTTACCTCTTTTGCTGGATGTAGATAAGTGGATGATGGACATTGAGGTTCATTTGAAGCCATGACGAGCAACCGTAAAAAACAATAAGTCCAAATACTCAAATATATCGTAAACTTTAACGTTTTTTTTTATTTAGCATAACATTTGAAAAATATATTCTTACATCCCAACGTTGGACCGTTTTCTCAATTATATTCTCCGTTAATCGTCCCCGCTAACGGAGTCGTACGTGGTGCTGAAATGGCAGTTAACGACGTTAATTGCCATGTTAGCACCACGTAGGACACTATTAGCAGGGACGACTAACGGATGATATAATATAGATAACGGCCCAACATTGGGATGTAAGAATATATTAAAGTTTAGAATATATTCGATAATTTGAAAAAATATTGATATTTCATTAGTCACCAGAATGCTGCGATGATTTCATAAAAAGAATGCAAAAAGGGATATAATTTCAGAAGGTGATAAGATAGAATGTACTCATAAAACCCAAATGTTATCGCAAGAGAAGAAAGAGAACGACAAATACCTTAAACGCTAGTCCAGGGACTCCTCCCAACAAGAAAAGCGAAGTATGCATGAGCTAAAAAATAAAATAAAAAGGGACGACAAACTGAAAAAGAAAAGGAGGAGTAGAATATTTAGCCGAGAAAACAAGAAATGTGGAGTGCAGAGTCACAGATTCCTTGCATTCCTAATAAATTCCCGGTCATGGTAATCAAGTAAAATTCTCCATTCCCAAATATTATATTTATATTTCACAAATTAAAAAAAAAAAACACCGCTCCGTCGTCTCATTCCCACCCCACATTTACGAGGTTCTAATATGAGGTGATCAACTGTATAGATCAGCCTTGGAATCATATAAATAGAGGCATCTACTAGTCATTTTAGAGGACACACCCCCCGAGCAGAAAATATAGAGAATGTTGTCGAGGATCCCCGCCTCGAACTCTTCGAAGTTCTACTTGCGTCTCTCGTTACGTTGTTCTTTCATGACGCTTCTTTGAAGTTCCGACGGATCAAACCCATATATCCTGACAACTTCGACAACATATCACCTGAAGTTCTGCTAATATTTCATTAGAACTCAGGATCATCTTCGTCAACGACTGTTCTTTGTGAATTGAATCAGATGACTCACGTGCGTCGTCCGTCAACATTTTCATACAACAATTTGTACACTATTGACGTTCTACATACGAACTATGAACTGTCAAACAGCTTCTGGTATGAATTTCTTCGCAAAAGATGAGACCTTCATGGGTGGCATGGTTCGTAACGCCCAATTCTCAGGCAAACAACCACAGCTAACCGCCAAGTCTTCATGGAGAAATGTTAGAATCGTAAGGGATTCATGGAGAACCGTCATAGATTGTGGGAAGACTTGAGAACTAAGTCGGACTGGATTGGAAAACCATTCTCAACATTTTACGCACACCTTGTGTCTTGGAGAGAATATTTTAATGCGTTTTTGTTAGTCCTCCAATCAAAGATTTAGTGCTCACAGTGTTCTCCTATTTGAACTCACATTCTTTCGTCGATTAATTCTGGATCGAGAGCACAAAATTTTAGCAAGTCATTAGTCGCAGGAGTAAATATACTCTGTCAATGGATTTCGGTCTTAACAGCAGATACTGTTACGAGTTCTCCAATGTGCCAATAAACCTTAACATCGCGATCATTGGCGAACATATAGAAACAACATGAACGAGCAAACTGACCGAACGATGCGGATGTTTACAGCGAGAGACGTAGGAGGGCAGGAACAACTGTTGCTGAAAGTTGAAGCAAGTTTTTTGCTCTCCCGAAACATTTCAAAGTCGAAGCAAAAAGGCCCTTTCTTCCATCACTCTCCTCCTTTCTACGTGAAAGCAGCTTTGGATCCATTCCATCGTCCATCCTATTCATGATCGTTACAAAGGTTTGGCTGACCGAAAGCAATATCAGGGCAGCACGGGGATCCAAAGAGGACGACGACGGGTTAACCTTGCATGGCCGAATCGAGGGTGGCCGGGGACCCGTAAGGCCTTGTAAACCAAAAGGAACAGAAATGACAAGGAGGAAGAAGCTTCAGTATCAGTAAAAGGGAAAGGAAAACCCAAGTCTCTCACGTGAAGCTGTTTTGATAGCTCTTTTACATGGGGGGTGGAGACTAAATTGATACCCACCAATTGTTTTATATATTTGCATTTTTCTTTGATATATGTTTGTACTTAACCGGCAGAAACACTACAACTCTCCAACCAATTTCCCTAGACATTTATATTTTTTTTTTTTACTAACATCAATAATGCTAAAAGGGAGAGGGACCACCACTTCAATAGGAAAAATAAAAAATAAAAAAAAAGTAGAGGAAGGAAAGGCCTTGTTGAAACATTTATTAACCTCCCAACTAATACTTTCCTCCCTCCCTCCCCCTTTTATTTTCTAAAAATGTGGCTTAAATCAAGTACATGAGATATTATTATGTTCATCATCAAATATAATAACTATAATGATGATGATGATGGAGAAAAGAAAACCATTGAGTTCCAAAATTGGGTATCATATGATTAAATTTATCGCATCCGATTGAATAAGGTTTCTCATATGCAAATAAACCAAGAAAAGGAGTGGGGGAGATCTGCTGGAATCCAACAAAGTTAGAAAAATGAGAAGGTCCGCTTTCTTCGGTGGGCCATGCTAAAAAGGAAAACCCTGGGAAGCGATATTATGTCCATATTCTTTGGCTTAAAAAAAAGAAGAAAGAAAGAAAGAGGGGGAGATGGTGGTTTGGTCAGGTCGTAGCAGACAAAGATTTAATAGGGTGGGGGTTGGGGGATAAGGAAAGTGAAATAGAAAGGGAGAAAGTAAGAAATGAGAAAAAGGAAGAATAGCTGCTGCAGGTACATGCCAAAAAGCAATTAAAAAAAGTGGGATGCCCACACACACCCCACCCACCCCGTGTATCTGTTGCTACACACTCGTGATGAATCCATCCATCGAAAACATAATGCGAATCCCTTTCCTTGTGCATGTGTTTGTAGTATTTAGCCTCTTATTGTTATATCATGTCATGTACCCAGGTATCCCCTAACTACCTCCCCATTCATTTTTTAATAACCAGGGAATGAATAAAGAAAAAGAGAAAAGTCAATCACATGTACGATATTATGGACCGACTTTCTCTTTCTAACCCTTCTTCATTCACAAGTTATGTTATATATATAATATATATATAATAAAAGGGAAAGAATCATCCATCATCAACGTCATTAATCTGGTTGATTACTTTTGACGGATTAACTGCTTAAGCAGGCAGGCAGGCGTCATGTCTTCTGCCCCCGAAGCTTTGACAACCCAACCGCACAAAAAGACTTGCAATTATTTGAGTCCACAGTCACCTCAAATCGTACTTGGATTTATTATTCAGTAAATTAATTTTAGGGAGAAGTTCGTTCGCGTGCACGCATCTAAATACGGTTATTTTTAAATTTTTTTTATAAAATACAGTTTAAATTTTATAAAATACAATTTTATCATCAAGTACATTTTCAAAACGTGTATCTTAAAATATAAAAAGGGCGGGTTTAAATTAATAAGTCCTGCGTTCCCGGCCCACCAAGCGAAACCAATTTACATTAAAAACATGTCCTCTTTTCATTTTGAGCTCGCCCATTTGATATTTTCGTACAAATATCAAAATTTTTTTAAGTGTTTTTTGCAGCGGAAGATTTATAGAAAAAAGTACGACGACAATTATGTTCAGGTAGGGACGTCGACACCGTAACCGACACTTCAACTTCACCCTCTCTCCAAGTGTGTGACATCCTCCTCCATCCTCCCCCTCCCCTCTCTCACTCTCCCCTTCACGCATTTGGCTTCGCCTGGAACTCGTCCACCATCTTGCCCTCATCCTTGCAGCTTTGACGGATTTCTCTAAGGCACGGCTGTCGTCGTCCTTGATCCGTTACTTTTTGAGCCGACCGTGGAGGTTCTTTCGGCTTGAGGTTTGGAGCCGAGGATTTCTCTTTGCGTCATGCGTTTGTTTCCGTTGTTGTGGTTGCATGTAGTGTTCCTCTCTGGCTTGGGGAAAATTGCGCATGTGTCGGCTTGTTCTGCCTCTTTGTTGTGGCTGTGTGTCCCCGACAGGTTGAAGTTTGTTGATTTTGATGCTGTGTCCGGGTTGTAATTAATGTCTGCGCCTGAGCCTTCTCTTCTACTAGTGTTTTTCTTCTTCTTTTGTCTTCACTGAATCTGACATCACTGCCGCCGCTCCGCCTGCAGCTCCTGTGAGTTATCCGAGGGAAATTTGAGCTGCGTTAAATCTCATCTTTGACTGTAGGTTCCTGTCAAAGCGTTGGGATCATGTGACTGAGCCTGGGGATGTGGCTTAGGATTGCTCTCTGTAATAAACTTTTATGATTAGGAGGGATCTCTTCCTGGAGTTTGAGTTTTCCTGCATGCACGTTCTTATTGTAAGGCATGTGCTGTAGTCATTGTGTTTCCATTTTCAACCAGGTAGGAGCATTTAAATTGCTTCTGCAGGTCGCTTAATTTTTGCTCTTGGTCGTTATTTGGCAGGATGGATCACAAAGCATGGCTTTGGAGGAAGAAATCCATGGAGAAGACAATTGCTCCAAATGATTTAACTGGGTATTTGATTCATGGAGATGAGGAGCAGCAGGTATCACTATCTTCTCCTGTCAATCCCCGTGTTTAGGTTACAATTAGCCAAGTGATGTTCCGTAAGCTGTGCCTGGCGAGAAGCTTCTTTTGTTCTTTACTCTACTCCATTAATTTGATCAGATGAATGGCATGCGTCGAACTGTTCGACCTAGCTTTTTGAGGTTCTTGAATTCTCATTCGGCAGGTACAGGTAGTTTTGATCGACAAGGCAGAACACGAGAAAGAAGTAAGACATCTCACTGAGAAGCTTGTGTCTGTAATTGCCGAATGTAATTTAAAAGACAATCTGGCGAGAAAACATGAGAAGATGGCACAAGAAGCTGCTTCTGGTAAGTTTTGGCCATGCCTTTGCCCTTTCCATTTCTTTATAGTTTTTTCCCGATGAATATCTCCCCATCAAATACAAATCTATAATATCTCAACAGCAATGGAAAGGGCAGAAGCAGAAGTGGCTTCGTTGAAACAACAGCTGGATGAATCTTTGGAGATGAAAATGGCCGGCGAAGAACGAATTGCGCAACTCGAAACAGCCCTCAAGGAGTGCAAGCAACAGCTTCGATTTGTTAGAGAAGAGCAGGAAAGAAGGGTCCACGATGCTGTTAGTAAGGGAATCAGGGAATTTGAAAAGTCCCATGTGGCCTTGGAACAAAGACTTGAAGAAACTACAAAAAGGCTAGCCAAGATGAGTGTTGAAAATGCTCATCTCAGTAAATCTGTCCTGTCCAAGGAAAAGTTAATAGAAGATTTAACCGAACAGATGAAACAAGCTGAAGCTGACGCAAACCTGTTCACAGCTAGATTTGACTCTATGGAGAAGAATAATTCTTCCCTAAAATATGAGGTTAGAATCCTGGAGAAGGAACTCGAGATACGAAATGAGGAGAGAGAATTTAACCAGAGGTCAGCGGATGCATCTCACAAGCAGCATCTAGAGAGTGTGAAGAAAATAGCCAAGTTGGAAGCAGAATGTCAGAGGCTTCGCCTCCTAGTCCGGAAGCGACTACCTGGTCCCGCGGCAGTTGCTCAGATGAAGAATGAAGTTGAAATTCTTGGAAGGGATTCCACAGGACGGAGAAGGACGAATGCTTTCTCCGTTCCCATGATTGATTCTGGAGCGGATAAGTATCTCGAGACGCCCACAAAGAAAATTAACTTTCTAACCGAGCAGCTGGTGGCTTTGCAGGAAGACAATAAAGCTCTTAAAGAAGCACTTTACAAGAAGGTAAATGAACTGCAAGCTTCAAAAATGAAGAACGGTCGGACAAGGTCAACAAGTTCGAGGATTGAGCTTATGGAGGGATCGCCAAAAACCCCAAAAAACATGGAGTTGGCACCAAAACTTGATGCGTCCTTTGAACATTCTCTTGGATCAGTGTCAGATATGGACAGTGAAATCAGCATTAAGTCATCTGAATCATGGGCTTCGGCATTAATTTCAGAATTGGAGAATGTCAGGGGTGTAAAGAAGAATGAATCAGTTTCCTGCAAACCGGTTGGGGTCTCGGACATCACCTTGATGGATGATTTTGTCGAAATGGAGAAATTAGCTACAGTTTCAGCTGATGAATCATCTGAAATTTTCTGTTCACCACCTGATGCAGCTTCTGCAAAACAACACTGGAATGACGTTCCTCTTATAGCAAAGGGACCGGACAAAGATAAGTCAGGCATCACCAAATCCATATCCAAATTGATTGAGCTTGTGGAAAGTATTCATCAATCATCTGAGAATGCATCGCTGAAGGCTGATGAAAGGCTTCATAACAAGAATATGGAAGGATCCATGGAGTACGTGGTCCGTGTCTTTCAGTGGAAGAGTTCTGCACGAAGCGCTGTGTTGCAGGGCCTCCTTCATACTTGTTATGATTGCTTGAATGAAAAGGTGGATCCAAGCAAACTTCTCATGGAGTGTGTTTCGGCTTTGGGATGGATGTTGAACCACTGCTTTTCCCTTAAAGATGTTTCAAGCATGAGGGACGAGATTATGAAAGATTGGGACGATTCACGTTGTGAAATCATAGCAGAAGTCGGAATTACACACCAGGTGTCTGATCCTGATAAGTTGGATACTTCTGCTGAAAAATGCTCGTCGAAAGCCACAAATAACGTTGTCCATTTGAAAGAACTTCATTGTGATATGCTGGAGGAGAACAAAAAACTAAAGGACGATCTCTTAAGCATTGGATCTGCGAAACAAAATTTGGAAGTTCAGCTTCAGTCGGTAATCGGCGAAAAGGAGGCATTGACACAGCAGATTGAGACATCGAAGCAAACAATAGACAGCTTATACAGTGAATTAAACACCTTGAAAGAACCGACTGTGTTTTCAGCGGATCATATTGAGAATCACAAGTTGATCCCTCATGATCTGGACAGACAGCTTGCAGAAGCCAAAATTGAACTAAATGAAGTCCGCCAGAAGTTTGCTTCCCTAGAGGTTGAACTAGATAATAAACATAGCTGCTGTGAGGAGCTCGAGGCTGTATGTCTTGACTTGCAGCTACAACTGGAGAGGTACAAAGTAGACATAAACTAGTTAAAATTATGACAGCCTGATCTATCTCCGTGGATATGTGATATTGCAGAATTTTAGTATGCTTACGAAACCTGTTCTAATGCCCCGGTCTGCCTTAATTTTCAGTTTAAAGAAGGATGATTCTTGCAATGGGGACTTTGATCTGATGAAGAAGCAGCTCCAACTGGTAAGTCCCCGTTGTTGTTGTTTTCCAGTCCATACAATATAATATTGTCAATTAAAGGATTGTAAGTAGTGTACTGAACTTAAAGCAAGGTCTTCGCACGTGAATTTAATGTACACTACGCTCTTATCCTCAATGTACACATGGTTCTTGCAGAGTTGGGAGTTTGCAACAGCCTCAGAAAAACTAGCCGAATGTCAACAAACAATTCTAAATCTAGGGAAGCAATTGAAAGGCTTGGATTCCTCAAAAGACGCCACTCTTTTCAACAAGATACTTCCAAATATTCCAGAGATTGCCCCGAGTGACACTGAAGACTTATCCAAGGCCATCGTTCTCGTTCCATCAAAAACAGAGTCCATTCGCCGAGCCTCATTGCTCGACCAAATGATGGCAGAGGATTCCTTGAAAGCTACTAATCTGAAAACCTCGGGCGTCTCTTCTGTGGAGAATGTGCTGGAAAATCCTTCCAAGAGGTGCCTTCCATACGGAGGATCTAAAAGCTTCAAGAACAATGACAAGGTGGGTTCTCTGGCCATAGTGCCGTCGAAGAACCATGGTGGTGGACGACTCTGGAGAAAGCTTCTGTGGAGAAAGAAGAAGGGCGGAAATAAGATTCCATCTCTACCGGTTCTGATCACGTAATACTCATATGGGTAAGTTGCCACCCCCACCTTGTCTGATGTCGATGATAATAATAATTCATCAGATCACGAACAACTACAGACATGCTGGGCGCGTTTATTTACCTTCGTTGAGAGTCTTGATTTGTCTGATTTGATTAAGCTTGTCTTTGTGCATAGTTTTGTAAAAAATGCGAGGTCGTCTTCTTGATTTGAATTCCATTTTCAGCCTTGTTTTGTTTTGATTAAATGGCTGTTGTTGGGTTCCTATGTTTATGCTATGTGATCTTTCTGTGTTCATTCCCCCCTAAGGAATGCTTGAATCACATCTAACGTCGGCTTTCGCCAGTCCTTTTTATATAATTTTGCATCATGTAAGCATCGCATAATTCTTAATTTAAGAGGAAGGGTGTTGTAGTAAAGTGGACAGTGGGTGATTGGAAATGGAACGGATCAGTGTCTTGGTGCATAAAACCAAACTGGGTTTTATTATTTGTGGATTGGAAGTTAAGCCCAGATCTGAACCACAGAACAAAGAGGAGAGTTAAACGCAAAGGAAGAACTCCGATGACCTCAGACATGATATAATATTGTAACCAATTACGTTCGTGGAATCTTTTGTAGGACGTAAACTTCATAACAAACATGTCGTGGTAAACTATAAGAGAACATAGGATAAGTCCGCTTTTACAGTCCCATTATTGGAGGAACTTAACTTTGTTTTCTGATTTTCAATTGATTTGGCACATTATGAACTACTTACGAGGGCCAATCCATCACCCTTTGATGTGAGTTTTACATATTCTGACAATATGCACCGTACTAAGTGCATGACCCGTAGGAGGAGCATCTTCCTCAACTTTGCGGGCCGTGTTTGCCTGTCGAGCAAATGTTTTGTGCCATGCCATATTTATGACGAGCGGTGTCCATTGTGATTCCACATGGCAAATTTTAGAATGTATACATGTGTAGAACAATGAAGTAAGTTATTTATGTAACAAAAAATAAATAAATAAATGACAAGTTTTAAAGCCATCCGACCTTTTTAAAATAATTGTATAATCGTTTCGATACTTTATATCATCTCACTATCATTATTGAACCTTTCACATAAGTACCATTTATTAAAAAATTGTGAAATACGATCTAAGTTTGTAAAATACGAAATATCGATATATAACAGTTGGATCGAGTGTACGCGCCCTTCGATTAGCATGCGCGCTGCGGTTCGAGCGACAAGAGGATTCGGGCCCGCTCCCCTGAGGCCAATCTAGTTGGCGTCACGACTCGAGCGTCAGACGCTGCGGAAGGGAATTGGGTTGAGCCCTCCCTTGATTCCCGAATGGGTCTGCGGGACTTTTCATCAACTTTCTCCAGTCCTTGAAAGCGGCAAGCGAAAGGTTGCGTAAGGCCTCACTTGAGAATTTTAGGGAGGACTCAGGGAGCGGCTCGTGTTACTGTTACTCATCCAAAATGGCTCCGTAAAAACATTGTATTGTTTAACATAGGTAAACTATATGGAGTCGCCACCGACTTATTTTTAAAACTGTTTAAGTCGAAAAAATAGTTGGTTCGGGGATCCCTATTTACTAGTTCTTACATTCTAAACATGCGAATGTGTGGCTTTTGCTTCAAAAGTTTGCTTTTAGCTAGCGGGCATTAAACTCAATCTGGGTATGACTCCGGACTCATATCCAAAAAGAAATCATCTAGTTCATCCACTAGAACGAGATTGAAATCGTCCCAATGTGAAAGTGCATCATCCAATGTGAGAAATATATCTGAAAGTTCAGAGACTGGGCCCAGGCAAGATGCCAGCCCTTTGTTGGCCCGCCAGGTTAAGAAAGCTGACATAAGTGGAATGGATAAAAGAAACAGCAAGCGAGTTGCTGAGCGAGTCCTTCTCAACATGCGCAAAAAGCAAAGGTCTTTGCCTTGTAATTCGGAATCTGTTGCTAGAGGAACACTCCTAAACAACGACACAGAACTCAGGGAGAATCTGCTGAAAAATAGTGAAGATTCTGCTTCTTCTTCACAAAAGAGAGCTAAATCCACATCTCTTGGTAGGAAAAGACAGAAGGAAGGCTCCGCTAATGTTAGCAAAAACTTAGGCAAACTGCCTGTGGCTCGACCATGTGACTTATTAGTGGATACAGATGATACCAAAAGAAAGGAAGTGTTTGTTCAGAAACATCTATGTACACAAGAACCAAGGGACGATAAGTCATGGAGAAAACCGGAGGAAAATCTCTATGAGAAAGGCTTAGAGATTTTTGGAAGGAACAGGTTGGTTAATAACCTCATATGCATGAAAATTTACTGTCTGCCTTGGAAACTCATGTCAAGTTGGGTTTTTGCGGGGATACTTTGCTAGATAAATTGTTGATTTTTCATTGAATTATATAATTTTTTCTCATTGTGCAGCCGTTTAATAGCGAGAAATCTTTTAAATGGTTTAAAGACATGTCAGGAGGTTTTTGAATACATGAATTATTCTGAAAATCAGCATACTGGCCTGGGAGGCGGCACTGCTAATCATTTCAGTGAAAGCTACTCTAAGTTTGACTCCAATGGAAATATGGTTAGTGTCTTATGCAGATGGTGGCACAACAGCTCTAGATGCCAATTCCTCTTACTTTTCGACGATTTCATAATTTTGCAGATTATTAGCGAAGCTAGAAGAAGATCTAGATTTTTGCGACGAAGAGGCAGAGTACGTCGATTAAAATATACATGGAAGTCTGCCGCATAGCATTCAATAAGGAAAAGGATTACCGATAGGAAAGACCAACCATGTCGACAGTATAATCCATGTAACTGTCAAACTGCTTGTGGAAAAAAGTGTTCGTGCCTTTTGAATGGCACGTGCTGTGAGAACTATTGTGGGTGAGACATTATCATTCCTAACGATAAGTTTTTTCAACTTGTAATAACTATTATAAATTTATTAGGGCCTCAGAAAGAAACACATGAAATGGAGGTAGAAATAATCTCTCTTCAATATATGTGAATTCCTTCTCTTCCAAGGGATTGTTGATAATCTGAAGTACTTGGAAAAATTTCATGAAGCTCAAACTAATTGTTACTTGTTTATGCAGATGTCCTAAAAGTTGCAAAAATCGATTTAGAGGCTGTCATTATGCCAAAAGTCAATGTCGAAGTTGGCAATGTCCCTGCTTTGCTTCAGACCGAGAATGTGATCCCGATGTGTGTCGGAATTGTTGGGTGAGGTAATGGATGGTGTAATACCCCAAATTTTTCCACCTTATCAATATTTCCTTTAAAATTGTAATCACACTCAAATCATCGATAATTCGAGAAAATCTTCAATCGATCACTCCAAAAAATATATCACAATCCCAATTTAAAAAATATCTTACCTTCTTTATGCCATTAGAGAATGAACCTAGACACAATCCCCTTCTCACAACATTACAATCCTAAAAAGGAGGAAAGGTATCTATCGTTCCCCATCAGATATTAGCAAGAGAGCCACTAAAAAAAATCAACCAGACAATCAATACAAAAAAATCAGAGATTCTTTAGAGGATCTCTAAAATCCTCTCTTGAGACGTTCATCCTCCCTCTGAGGAATCGCACAGAAACCGGAGCCAATGACTCCTCCTCTTCAGTGCCGACGAGCCAAAGCCTTCCGACCAGCCGATACCCTTCTCTTCGACGATATTGCCTTCTGCCACAGCCACAACCCAAGCATGGTGCTCCAAGGCAGTCTTCTAACGGATTCCCCGACATCCTTCTTCTTCCTCGGGCCACCCCGAGACGAGGCAACCCCTCGGTGAGTTTTCGAATTTTTTTATAGATTCATTCAGCCCGTCTTTTAATTTAGAACATGGCTTACCACCTTTTACATTTGTTGAACTCATCGCATGTGATGTGGGGAACGCGAAACTGAGCCCGACGGAGCAGCGTAGCCTCGATCAGAATGCAAGGAAGTCAGTCCGCCGGCCATAAGTTTCACGTCCATTATCGGAATCAGCCAAAATCTGATTGTATCTGTCCTTTATCCTGTTAACACGATTGTAATTAAATTTTAGCCAATGTGGTTGAGTTTTCCCTTACTTTTAACTAATTATACTTGGGTTCCGTATGCTGGAATAACAAATTACAAAAAGCGCATGTGCTTAATCTTTTCTGTTTTGTTCTTCAGACTACACTTTAATTATAAAATTTTATAGAAATTGCATTTAATGATCTTTGTTTTGATATATTATGCACTAATTTATCATTTTTAGATTTCAATTTATGATTTTTTGAATATTAAATATATTTCTGCCATGTTTTTAGTACCATGTATCATATATTATTTTGTTTTAAAATTTGTACATTTTCAAAAATTTTGAAATTTTAATATGTTATTTCTTACATGACTAGAAAGACATATAATTTTGTTTTACAGAATTTTGACGTCTTCTGATTAAAATATGCTTAAAACGATTTCGAGATGTGATCTGAACGATTTCAACCGTTTTGTTTCGGTAAAACCGATTTCACTCATTTTCTGTGAATCTATTTACTTTAAACTTTTACAAGCATGATCTTCCTTAAGTTAAGCATCTTTTAACACTGGTTTTGCTTCATTTGGATTTCTGAATCAAAAGTTATATATTTTTGTTTAAGCAATCACTTTTGGGAATGGAATGCAAGGCGAAATGGATTGTAATTCCGGAAACCAATCATTCCATTAGTTCGCTTGTGAAGTTTCTTTATGTTGGTGCTGTTATTGCATGACAGTAATATTCTTCACTCTAGTGGCTGACTATTTTTCTTGTTTAGATGATAATTTGGCAGCTGAATTCTGATTTGCTATTCTGATGCAGGTATTGCTCAGTAGATCAGATGTTTCTGGCTGGGGAGCATTCTTGAAGGTAAGCCTGTCTGTTCCGAAATCCCTTTCTTAAAATTCATTTTTCATATTTTACGAGTGAGAATAACACTATCATTGAAACTCAGTTGTTTGACCGTCTTTCAGAATAGCGTGGGAAAGCACGAATATCTGGGTGAATACATAGGAGAACTCATTTCACATCGTGAAGCTGATAAGCGTGGAAAAATTTATGACCGTGAAAATATCTCATTCCTTTTTAACCTGAATGATCAGGCATGATACTTCCTGGATAATACTGTCGGTCTCAATGACTAAATTGTCGAAGTAAGTTCCAAATCTACACATTCATATCTGCTGACTAAACTCTTTACTTCGGTGCAGTTTGTTCTCGATGCTTACCGAAAAGGTGACAAATTGAAGTGCTCTAATCATTCTCCAGATCCCAACTGCTATGCGAAGGTACCCTGCCCATAGCCACCATACCTTCTAATTGAATCACACAGGTGAATTGTCAAGTTGTGTTCTGATATGTGGACATTTGCCCACCATGATTACTTCGTGATGATCTAATTTACAAGAACACCATCAGGATTAGATATATATGTTTGTTTATTGATTCGATTATTATAGTTTTGTTCCTGTTGTGGAATTCTGGGTTTTTCTTTTTTGGTAGAAGCAATTGTGATTTTTCATAGGATACATTTTCGCACACATGACAACTGTGAGCAGGTTATGATGGTGGCAGGGGATCACCGGGTGGGAATTTTTGCCAAGGGAAGGATAAATGCTGGGGAGGAACTATTCTACGACTATCGCTATGAGCCGGTTCGGGCGCTGGCCTGGGCAAGGGAGTCGGAGGCCGGGGGGTTGAAGAAGGACGAAGGGGCCCCTTCGACTGGCCGAGCCAAGAAGCTTGCTTAACACGATACCGTTAGTCTGACCCCTAACCTCATTCAACTGAAACATTTTCTTCAAATTTTTTTGGTAGCCTTCATTCTTTTACGTAGGCAGGCGAAGGAGAATTTGGCTGCTATGGAGATGCCAAAGAGAAAGGAGGATTTAATAGTCAGACGGATTTTCTTTTTTTTTTTTTTTAATTTATTTATGGGGAGTTCACCTGTACGCTCATTGATTCTTTTCCCCTCTAATTCAACGTCTGTACTTTTGAAAACGCTAGCAAAACCTTTGATTAATTTAATTCGACAAATTCCGACACAAGTTACAGAAAAGAAAGAAAAAAGAAAGGAGACCCAGGCCAGACAGCAGTAGTCAGTCTTGAGTTCAGTCAGGGATGAAGACTTAACAACCAGGCTCACAAACCCACGCCATTCCCTCTGCCCTTTTTTACTTACCCACCAACTCGCCCTCTTTCCCTTCCCTTCTGATTATCTCCAAGAAGAAATGCTGCCTTTCCCATGAACTTGCAAGCAACCATCCGCCACTTGATCCTCCCCTTCATCCTCACCATCATCATCCCACTACACTCCTTCCTAATCACCACCACCTCTGCCTGCTCCAATGGAGACTGCCAGGTCCCCGGCTTTCTGAAATCCCTTCTCTTTTCTCCATCATTCTGCTCAAGATCTCAACTGGGTCACCCTAGAAAAATATTTGAACTTTGTTTCTTCTTCTCCCTTTGCAGGTCCTGGATGCTTGTGTTGCTCAGACAGACTGCGGGCCTGGTATGTACTGTGGGACTTGTCCGTCCTTAGGGAGTAACCAACCTTTCTGCACCAGAGGCCAATCCACCGTTCCTACCTCGGTGGTGAGAGTCAGTTTCCAAGTTCTGGGTCTTCTTCGGTCTTCTGAAATCATGGATGGTTGTGTTTTGTTAGTGTTGTTGTGAAGATGGGAGACTGCTGATGGTTTCGTGGGACTTTTTTCACGTGTTCGTGTAGATTGGCGGATTGCCTTTCAATAAGTATACATGGCTGGTGACCCACAATTCCTTCTCCATTGTGGATGCGCCCCCTTTGCCTGGGGTGCAGAGGCTGACTTTGTACAATCAGGAGGATTCTGTGACTAATCAATTGAGGGTAATGTATTTTATTTTCCCTCCAATTTTTGTGTTCTGTCGCCCGAGTATTGAGAATTCAAGATGAATGGAGGAGTTGTGGCAGCTTATACTGTTGAAAGTTATTAGAATGTTCGTGCTTGTAATCTGCTACTCTGTTAATTAGAATGGCGTAAGGGGGCTGATGTTGGACATGTATGATTTCCAAAATGATATCTGGCTTTGCCACTCATTTCGAGGCCAGTGTTTTAACTTCACTGCATTCGTAAGTATACCTTTTTCCTGCCGCTGATCTGATCTTGATTTTACGTGCTAGCTGCTGATCGTGCGTGCATGAACTTTAAAATCGATTGGCTTTCTTGGCAGCAACCTGCTTTAAATACTCTGGAAGAAGTATACACATTCTTAAGTGAGAATCCAACAGAAATTGTTACCATTATAATAGAGGACTATGTGCATACCCCTAAAGGACCGTTGACATTGTTTGCGAATGCGGGCTTGGACAAGTATTGGTATCCTATATCAAAATTGCCCAAAAGGGGTGAAGACTGGCCCACTGTTACACAAATGGTTCAGGATAATCACCGGCTTTTGGTTTTCACCTCCGTCTCCTCAAAAGAAGTTGATGAAGGAATTGCTTATCAGTGGAGGTACATGGTGGAAAATGAGCGTAAGTGTCCCTGCTATGTGGTTACAACTCAATTGCACTGTGATCAATCAGTTATTTACTTTTTTTTTTCTTTTCAGCTGGGGATCCAGGTATTGTCGCGGACTCTTGTCCCAACAGAAAAGAGTCCAGACCGTTAACTGCGAAAACTGTTTCGCTTTTCCTGGAGAATTACTTTCCAACGTACCCAGTAGAAGCAGATACTTGCAAGGAGCATTCAACCCTACTTCGAGAGATGGTTAATACCTGCTATAAGGCTGCAGGAAACACAATCCCGAACTTTCTCGCTGTTAATTTTTACATGGTACATTTTGAAGGTTAATTCTTCTTATTTTACTATCATTCAATATGATTCTGCCTGCTAATCATAGTTAAAATTGCCCAGAGAAGTGACGGTGGAGGTGTTTTCGATGTCCTTGATAGAATGAATGGCCAGAAGCTGTGCGGGTGTAGTACTCTGACAGCTTGCCAGGTTTGTGTCTAGTGCATGATGCAGGCCTAAGTTCTGCCCTTCCATCTTATTTTGAAATTTCGATAATGTTAGCTCCATTTTGCAGGCCAGGTCCCCATTTGGATCTTGCAAAAAGGTTTCGTTACCTTCGAGAACCCCTACTACTAATACTGTTGGGAGTTTTTCTGGTTCTGTTCAGTTTACAAATTCCGCTCTAAGCAACCACAGGCCAAACTACTCTGTTGTTTCTTTACTGCATATTTTCCTTCTGGTCATTTTACTAGAGGAATTGCAAAATAGAAGATTGATGTCCAGGAAACTCCATGGTTGCACTCTTGCTCAATCAATGTTATTGTCCCTTGCGAATGAAGAGGTTTCTGAATTTGATGTTAGAGTTCAAGCTGCAACCATGCAGGACTGCTTAAGGTATGTTTTTGCGTGTTCTATATTTGCATTTTTTTCTCCTGGTCTAAGCCATTTAACTTAAATTCTCTTGAAACATTTGATCTAAAAGGTTTTATTTTGAATAATCTTGACCCTCTTGCAACAAATCTTTTCTCTATTCCTACACCTGAATCACCCATTTTGGCACCATTTAGGAGTGGGAACTGTCTGAAAAAAATATAGCCTTTTGAAATCAGATTATTCGAGTTAGTCTTATAATTAATGTTTGTTTGCTGCTTTAGATAATTACTTTTAAACAATCCGGCAGGAGATAGCTGACTTTTTAGAATGCATTTTCATTCAAAGAGAAATAGATTATATGGGAGAAAAAGATTATTTAATTACTAATTTAAAATAAATACAACATGTTGTTCCCAACTCATGTTTAAGATAACCTCTGACGAAAGCTCTTCTCAATTTGTGCTGGAAATCTAGGTCAAATTAGACATTTCCTTTGTGGAGGTCTCATTATTCCTTAAATCTTTCTCTTCACAGCACACCAAACACACACGATTCTTTCTGACCTTCAAAGGTACTATCGAGTTCTTTTGAAAAAAATTAAGCTTTAGATTATGATAATCTACAAAGTTATGTTGTAAAACAACTTAGAATTTCCTTATGCTTTAGATAAGAAGTATTTAATCACATATACCAATTCATGAACAATAATATGAAAATAAAGAAATGCAAAAAATATGCTTATGTATGCAACACAATGAAAAGAGTAAAATAATTTAAAAGAAATAAGAGGATATGATGGTTGGATATAACTCTTAATTTTTCAGAAGTTGAAGAACTTTAGAATGCCATGACACTCAAGTTTTTTTTAGTAATAAAACTTTGTTTCACTTGACCTTTCTTGGTTTTTCCAATGAATGGAAGGTCCTATATGACTTTCTTGGTAGCAAATATGTCCCGACAATACCACATAGTAGTACATCTTATCATCTTAAAAGTACACTAAAAATAAGATACCATTAATGTCACATCCACAAACTTTATGCCTTGTCCGAACATATTGTGTCACCTCTAAGTATCTCATCCAAACATTTTATTTCACATTCAAGCTTTATATCACATCCAAGTTTTATGTCACTTCTTCTTTTCTTCTTTTTTGGCTTTTGTGGTTCGGAACTTGTGGATGATCCTGGGTCATGTGATTAATGAATGAATCTCATTATTAAAAAAATGATGGTTCAGATTACGAGGTCACCATTGCACAAATGCTAATGATGAAATTACTTCACCAATCACATGATCCAAGATTATCCACAAGTTCGAACTACAAGAGCCAAAAAAGAAGAAAAAGAAGAAGTGATATAAAGCTTGGATGTGATATAAAGTTTATATGTGAAATAATATACTCGGACGAGACACTTTGAGGTGACACAAGATGCACAGACAAGGCATAAAGTTTGTGGATATGGCACTACTTCTAAGCGGTATTTTGTTTTTTTGTACTTTTAGAATGATAAGTTGTACTACTATATGATATTGTTCGGAGACATGTGATACCAAGACTATCCTATATAAGGACCTTCAGTTCAATGTAAAAACCAATTCGAGTAAGAAAGGTAAAGTGAACCAAAGTTTTATTACTAAAAAAAACTTAAGTGTCATGGCATTCTAAAGTTCTTCAACCTCTTTAAAAAAAATAAGGGTGGTAACATCTAACGATCATATCATCTTATTTCTTCTAGATTATTTTACTCTTTTCATGGTATTGCATGTGTAAGGATGTTTTCCGCATATCTTTGTTTTCATATTCTTGTTCATGAATTGGTATATGTGATTAAATACTTCTTATCTGAAACATAAGGGAATTCTAAGTTGTTTTACAATATAACCTTGGGGATTATCATAATCTAAAACTCAGTTTTTCCAAAAGAAGCCGACAGGATCTTTTAAGGCCAGAAGAGCCATGTGTGTCCGGTGTGCTGTGAGGAAAAAGAGCTAAGGAATAATGAGACCTTCACAAAGAAAATGTTTAATTTGACCCAGATTTCTAGACGGCCACATATTCAGAATAGCTTATGTCAGAGATTATATTAATCATGAGCTAGAAACAAGATGTTGGAGTAATGAACCCATCTTTAGGAGATTAAAACACTATATACCATGGTTAGGGATTCTTATATAAGAATTGTTTGCACGTTATGTTTGTCTAAGAGTTTGTATAGACATTATGCAGGCTTTAGGCATACCTAAGCCTGATGAAGGTGACGTAAACTGGGATCTTGCACATTTGTAAAGTATTTATAGGAGTATAAGTAAAACAC
Organism: Melastoma sanguineum; assembly: GCA_029817735.1. Taxonomy (NCBI): domain Eukaryota; kingdom Viridiplantae; phylum Streptophyta; class Magnoliopsida; order Myrtales; family Melastomataceae; genus Melastoma; species Melastoma sanguineum. Next base: position 38,518 of record JARUPW010000289.1, on the reverse strand, counting down.
TTCTACATTGTACTCAGTATAGGAACTACCTTCACTGGTTTTTGCATCGAACGCTTGTTCAGTTATATTATCTTTCTCATTTCATTCTTGCATTTTAGGTGATATTCATGCATCAATTAAGTGTTTCCGCCTTTTCTGTATTTTTCATCTTCATCCTTACATGCTACATCTTGTAATAATGCTTTTAATGATAAGTATATTGTGAAAGACTCCGGGTAATAGCCCCCAAATGCGTACAAAGATGCTTTTGGTCGTGGTCACCCTTTTCTTCATCATATGAAACTTCTTAGTTTCAAGGTATCGAATTCAAGCTTCATTATAGTACTCTTTAATATTAGGTCAAATGATCAAATATATTCTAAATCTTAGCATGTTTTTTTCTTATTTAGCCTAACATTTGAAAGATATCACCTTATACCTAATGTTAGAACTTATCTCTATTATATCATCCGTTAATCGTCCTTGCTAACGGAGGCCTACGTGGGGCAGACATGACCACTAACGTCGTCAGTGCCACTTTTAATCTAGGTGAAATTATCAAATATATTCTAAATTTTCCCCATTTTTTTCAATTTATCTTGACATTTCAAAAACATCTTCGTGTAACCTAATGTTGAGACGTTATATTAAAATTGTCCACCGTTATACCCGATTTCAATTCTCCCATTTCGATTAATTTTAGTTACTATTATTAAATTTAATTCGTTTCATAATTGTTTATGAAACAAAATCAACTGCTAATAAAATGTTTAAACATAGCGAAAAATTATGTTCCGGCAATTTTTAGTAACTTACATGATTTGCAAATGGACCCTTAGTTGTTAGTCTAATTTATTTTTTAACGAAGTAAGAATTTTATGGAGTGGAATTTTCATAAGTCCTTCCGATATCGCATGTTTTGAGGTATGCCTCCTACAAAGATTTATTCATAAGCGAGATTTGACCTTAGTTTCATTAATTGAGAGGTCAAAACACAGTGCTTAATTTGTCATTTGGGTAAAGTATGTTGGCTCCATAGTCGGATCAGAAGTGCTTATGAAGAGTTCTGTGTTCTCATTTGGTGTTCAATCCATCTTGTCGCAGGCCGTAATTCGAGACAAGGGTCACCACGTGATGTCACAATTTAGCGATAACGAAGCTGTTAGTCTAGATGTACTTCTACACTACATGCATTATTTACATACATATATACTGATGCCCATGCCCCCGACTCTATTGATAGTTCGAATTCCAACTCTCCTCCCCTTACCTCAACATGTAAAATGGATTCGAGAAGGTGGTGAAGCGTGTTAAAACTGTTGGCAATAACGTGAGGACAGCTCCCGACCATTAGTTAGGAAGATCCCATAAGTTGTCTATGATTTCAGTTGTCTGAAAGATCCCTTAAGTTGTCCAGGATTTCAATTGTGACAAGCCCAAGGAGAAAAGAAATAGAGTAATGATAGAGTGAAAAAAGTGGCGACAATGTGTATTGATCGAGAGTTTCAATTTCGTGATTGAGATAATCTTGATTTTGGTCAAAATTATTTCACAATATGTTAGGATATTTTTAATATTAAGCTAGCGTAAAATTGACTTTTAAATAATTTATCTCATTAAATTTATTTTTATTTAGTAATATATATAGAGTCTTTGCGTAAAAAACAAATTAAACTCTTGATTATGCTTAGTTTAAGTTTTTCATGATTTATATTTTCATTTTTCTTGATGATTTAAAACTCTTCATTCTTTCATAGAGGATTGAGAAAGTTAGTTTAAAAATTATGAACGATATTTTGCAAACTAAGGTTTGAAGAAGTAGTTCAGATCATTCTCAAGTGTCGTCTCAATTTGATAGAATCTTGTAATTGTCTAATAGGATTTTAAGCTTCGTTTTAAAAGTTATTTCATCATGGAGTAGTCTTAACCTGGAAAATTTGACTAATTTATCCCATCCAATTACTATGTCTTTGCATGGAAGATCTATAGCAACAAACTGTTTAGTGATTTCACATTATGGAAAAATAATACCTTTATCCGTCGGTTTGATAACTTACATCATAAAGCGAGCTGTAGTGAATTTCTTTGTGGCACGTTCAAGAATTTAAGTGATCAACTACATATTCTGAAGTTTCAAAATATTAGCATGTTGGGTTGAATCTAAAAGTCCTTGGACGAAGATTTTGTTCAACCGAAAAGGAACTTAATAATCATTTCATAAGGAGGTTGTTTTCTTTTAAAAATGCCTTCTTAAAGTACTAACATCTACTTGTTTTGTAGGAGAAACATTTCCCCTGTAAGGATTATATGGGGGAATCACTAATGATACTGAAGTCAGAGAGCTATGTACTCCATGAATGAGTTGATGTGGAAGTACTCGCATAATGATAATCAACTTTAATGAGAAGCATATGTGTCTAAATCCACAATGTCTTTTTGGACTCTATAGGACATTTGATAATGTAGAGTCTCTCTCTTCAATAGACTTGGATGTTTGTTTGGGTCTTACAATGTGTACTTGGGACTTGTAGGACAGACAATAATCTAGGATCCTGTAAAAACATGCAAAATTTCAGGTAAAAAATAACAAATATTGTCTCGACATTTATGTTTGTCTCAATTGTCCCAATATAGAGGCACACTGATATTCCAAAACTCTTATGTCCAGTAATACAAGTTTACCTATCACATGCAAACCTTTTCGTCCGTGGTATATCAAGACAAGTCTGCACCAAAATACAAAATGAGTATATCCTTGAGTTACCCATTGTTTAAGGAATTCTTCAAGCAGCCAAAGGATCACAAAATTATTTTGCGTGCGTTGCATATATTTGATGTTGACTTAACTAGCTTGCTGAAAGATTTGTGAAATATCTTTTCTAAATTTTTTTTAGCAAATTATCCTAAAATTAAATTTTTGAAAATATACATATACTTCAATTTTTCATTATTATTGAGAACACATACTCCATGATATTTGCTAATTTCATTTTTGGCCAACTAAACTAGCACTATACTTTCTTTAGAAGTAAGCTAGCATTAATTTTTAGTAGTTTAGGATATTTGTATGCTTTAAAAACTTAAAAAGACTAAAAGTTTAATTTAAATGAAAGAATTAAAATAAAAAAGAAAAACAACTAGAATGTGATTAACGACGTTATGTAAAAATTAAAAAAAAAATACTATTCATGTAAGGAAGTGTTTAAGATGACTTGATTGTGTCTCAAAATTTAACAAATAAATTAATTTACATTAAGGGAAATAAGTTAGGAGGTTAATCGTTTTAATATAAAAACTCGAAACACGTTAAAAAAATTAAATATTTGCTAATGAAGATTATTATATTGTGTCTATATATTTATTAAAGGAATTTATTTGTAATAATAAATCTTACCATTGTTATTTTATGGCTTATTTTAATTCTTTGAAGATTAAAAGTAAGGTGAAAATTCAAATGGTACAAATTATAATAATTTGGTTTATTTTTTGAGTTGACAAATCAATGAATTACTCGATATGTTAATTTTATCTTAATTATATTATTTTTATGTTATTAAGAAATATAATATAAATGATCTGAAATCATATATTTATGATCTATGTAAATATAAAGTTGTTGTCCGACCAACTATGAAACATTGAGATACAATATTCGAGCTGTATGTTCGAAAATAACGTTGGACCGAAAATTATTAATCAACGTAAGACGAATTTAATTCGCAAAAAACTCGACTTTTTAACACCGAATTCACCAAAAAATAATAAAGAAATTAGTATTATAACATCCCTTGGAAGAACCTATTTACCCAATGTTTTTAGGTGAACTTGATGTTAAAAGCACAATTTACTTAAAAAAACCAAACTCAATATTTCTAATACCGAAATAGAGACATTAGTTGACGAATTTTAATAACTAATGTACCATTTTGTAAAATAGTTTCCGTTATTTTGAAATTCTTGAAAGTTGATGACCCAACATAACGACTGAACAGCAACGCTTTACATGAGTGGAGGATCACCAGTTCATGCAGGTTGCGCGACAATATTTAATTGACTAACTAATTTAAATATCTACATAACCAAGAATATCTTATCCACTTTTCTACTTCTACTCCACAAGGGAGTACGCACTAATATTCGTTTGGGTCAATCCTACACTTAACATGATGAATATGTGGAAGCTCAGAGGACAAAGAGGTCCCTCATTTGGACCCAACCATAACCACAACGGTCTCGGATGTTTCGTACGATGGATGCAGCTGACTCTACCACGTGTCTGATCCTCGTGATCTCCCTGTCTACTTGGACTTTGATACGAGAATCAACCTGCACTTGGAACAATACCGTGTGAATTGAGAGGTAACCTAGCTTACTGATGCGATAAGTGAGGTAGGCTTCCGAGGCACAAACTTACCTTGTCCAGACATCTTTCTGTGTCTAAGATATGACAAAAATACGACAGTTGCTTGTACAGATCGGCTTCAGAATACTGAAAGAAACAGCACACGAAAAGGTCATCATGAATTTGTCGAGTTTTTGTCATCGGACAAATCTAACAGAATTCAAATGTAGCTTTTTCCTGGATAAAGCTAGGAGAAATACTAAAGAATATGCGACATATTCATAAAAAAACCCGTGTGTTTTTCGTAACTTGGTCAAGGACAAAATCAAATGGACAAACATTTTCAAACCTTTTATGATGAGGGTAGGCACTTATTTGTTATGTAGGATTAATAGCAGGATAGCTGTGGACAGAGAGATGACCTTTCTTACTAGATGACCATTGCATCGTGGATATTCTGGACAAATAGTTCCTCTTTCACTATCACCAAGGACTCGAAGGTTCAGGCAGCGTGTGGTATGATTACAACTTTCATCATCGCACTGTAAAATTGGCCACATGAAGAGTGTACCCAACTAATAAATCAATGAAACAGAAAAAGGCCAGTGGTTGCAGATAGGTGATCTAAAAAAATGTTACCATCATTACACACTTGTAGTACTGTGACATGAATCCATCTGCTTGTCTTTTCACCTGCAAAAGAGTAAAGAAATATAATTAGCTATAAAAGCATGCGACAGGTAAGTACAAAGCCAAAGACAACATCTAAGACTGGATGACAGCGGCAGCAATATCACCACAGTTAAAGGAGGCCCCAAACTAGTTATTTTAAACACGTGTAGGTTACTTCACCCTGTTTAAATAATGACAGCAGCACACAGCATACCAAGTATGCAACATCTTCCATACAAATAGCAAAATCTGTGAGTTCCTTTTCTTCCTAGTTATCTAATTAGACACCTAATATTTGCAGCTTAATGTCCTTCTCAAAGACAGTAAAACACTCGAAATTCAGTGCTAAGCATAACTGATGCCAACATACACCAGTGTTTTTGCAAGTTATCCAACCCAAATCACACTTTAAATCCACCTGAGAGGGATGGCAACCTAAGTACATACCTGGTTGGCTAGGATTGCAGAAGTAAATGTGCCCATATTTTCTCCTTTTGGGCATTTAGGGCAATGCAAACTGCACCAAAAACTTGAGGATTTTTCTACTTCATCGTTATTTGACTTTCGACTAACAGATTCACAGATCGAATTACATATAGCTGGACAGTTAAATGATGTAGAACAGCTTGGACATGACAAGATCAATGGCCTGCAATCCCTGTATCTGTACATAAAAATGATCGAATAAATCGATGCTTGTTAGAAGAAAGTGATCAAAAGGTTTCACAATACATGCATGGTGTAAAAGAACCGATAAGAAACTCATTCCATAGAAACAGATTCGACGATAATAATATAAGCTCGGCAGAATCCACATAAAGGGATTTGCTAATCTGTTAACATTAATTGGCAAAACTAAAAGAGGCGATGTGAATATACATATCAAAAGCATGGAAAGCTTCATGAGAAAATCAATCTAACATCCAAGTTAAAGTCAGAAATCAAGTTTTAAAAAAAGCAAGTAAATCTACCTTTCTTCATCCTCCATAGAGAACAGAGGGCCAGAAGGAACATTATTAGCAGGTTCATTTGACTTTACTTGGAACTAAAGAGCAAAAACAAGAAAAAATGTCAGGCAAGAACCCAGGAAAAAGTTAGTCGTCAGTGGGGACAGCCATCAAAAGTTTATATTTAAATTGTTGCGTTCCACCTTAGATGAGTCGAGGCCTAAACAATCAGCTAATCGCTCTGGGCTCGTGCCCTGTATTGATGCACATAGACGTGATACTACAGGATGTATCTGAAAAGTAACAATATAAAAAATGAATCAGCCATGATATTATGTTTTAGGCACATTATCCTCCACGAAGTATACTATATGAAAAGGAACCCAGACCTGCTGAGATAAGTAGTAATCGATGTCAATCAACCATTTGCCATCATTCTGTTTCAGTTCATCAGGATGTCGAGCTCGTGGTGCTATTCCAGTGGAGCTGCCGCATTCTGCTCCCTGGAAATTAAAGTAGCCAATCATCAAGAATCATTCGGATAAAAGAAAGCATACTACAATGTCATAGTAAAATATACAATAATGGGTAAGAGCCACCAACCTGTTCACGACATATTATATAGGGGACCGTATCACCAACAGAGCATCCACTTGAGTAACCGCTTTGCTTCAATCGCATTGCCACCTAGAATTCCATTCAGTGCATTCATTTTCTCAAAATAATCAACTAACCATTTGATCTCCTAACAAAAGAGCTATTCAAGGAAAACTTGTCCAGTTCCTTGTGCTTACTTGAACATGTGGTTGGTTTTTGGCATCTGGGTATGCCTCAGGCGGTTTTGTTAGTGTCTTTGTAATCACGTATTTCTCGAGAGCTACTTGACCACGTCTCATGTCCTCTGCCACCTATTCAAAACAAAAAAGTAGCAAAAAATATTATTTTTCAGTCAACATTCTGCTCTCTATTATTCGCCTAGTGGAACTTTCACACCACGAAATATTCACTGAAGCATTCTGATATTTAGATATTCATGGTCAATGAGTAATAGTTGAAACCAGCACTTGCCTTGACTAGTGAGTCATGAATGGATTCAACAACATCCTCACATGACCTGTGATCAAAATGATAGGAAATGGTCCAGAAAGTTAAGTATATGTAACCGATGCATCACCAAGTATATAAATAGATAACCCACCCTCCTGACAGAATTTGACTGAGGCAGAAGTCTCCCAGTTCCTTTGATAACAAGCTCCAATCACGTCTAACCATATCCAGACCCTTGCGCTCAATCACCTGAAAAAGAAAAACCACCAATGCAGATTACAAATTAAGTTCACTGCTCAAATGTCTGCAATTCTTATTTCACTACATAGATACCTCATATGGCGTCCCATCTTTAAAATGCAATTTGACAGCTGCATATTTCTTTTTCTTAAGAAGTAGCATTCTCTTGTATAATCCATCCAGGTCAATCTCTAAGCACCTGTACTTTTTATTCACCTGAATAAAGTAGAGAGGACAATTGTAGTGTTATAAGACACAACAAATATTTCCACCCATTATTCGCTTACGTACTTAAAATATCATGAATGCAGAGCTTTCATATGGACCACATGGTGATATATTTATTTTCTGAAGGGGAACTAAAGTAAGTAATTTGAAGGAATTATGCAGACCTTTCAACAATCTTCTGCAACAATCTTGAAAAGGTATTGAAGCCTTAATATATAATATCAGAAAAGATTTTACCACGGATGGAACCAAAAGAAATTATAGACGTTTCATGAGGTTGTTTTAAATCTCACCTCTTGTATAACCTTTCCTGCTATTGCTTTTGCCTTAGATATGTCGTCCAGTCCACTGTATATCATTATTGAGTCAGTGTCGCCATAGATTACCTGTAATTGAGGAGAACTTATTTTCAGCAGGCATTTCAGAAAGTAAAAAAATGTCAACGCTGAAAGACAAGTTTACCTCTAAGTTGAGATTATTTTGAACAAGATCCACCGTGCTCTGTAGGATCTCTCTTCCCTGTGGAGAAATAAAAAATGATGCTTTTTTCGAAATGAAATATCATTTTGGCTGTGATATGCAGGCTACGTCTTGCCTGTAGTGTTATAAGCTCTGCCAGGGGCTTTGCATAGAATCTTGAATTAGAAAACCCCAGACATCCATACATGCTGCAAGGATAACGATGTAATTAGTTAGATATAACTGTCAGGGTAGTTTGCAGATGCCAAAGAACACTATATGGCATAAACCTATTGGCTGTAAGCTTAAGGGCTTGCTGCTGAATGTCCAGTTGCTGGACCTTAAGACCAGTGGCATTCTTCATCCACGACTTTACCATTCGCCTCCTTTGAACCAGATTTTTAAGCAACTACAAAATAGTTGAACATGAATGAATACAAATATAGTTCTGTCTATGAATGAAAGAAAAGGCGAGCAATTGAATAAGCCTCTTCCCAAACAGAAATTATGTTCTAGTTCAAACAGATGTAATTCAATGCATGGTAGAAATCTAAACATTAAACCGATTGACAAAAATGAGAAAAAAAAAACTGATGGGCCGTCTGACCACATTGATCCTAAGAAAGTCTGGAAGGTTATCAGTCTACAAAACTTACTAGGTGGCACTGTGTTGGATACATCCAGAAAAATTCTTAAGGCACTAAGACTTGAAGAAGTTAAGAGCACCAAGTAGTTTGACTCGGAAATTCATGCCTGGCATCCAGTGACACCAGTTTTTGCACTGAGAATTGAACATTCCGTTTATCATCCTTACCACATGGATCTTGCGGAGCTAACTATCAATGCCAATGGGTTAAGCTCTCTTTTTAACAATAAGTTAAAACTAACATAGAAGAGTTCCCGATCACAGACATAGTGAAACATCAATTTAGACAGACATTTGATAAATAAGCATCACCCAATATACATACCTCTGGTAACACACCAGGGTCTTTAGAAGATGGCAAAGGAGGGATTGATCCATCTGCTGCTCTTTCGACGGTAGTAAAGCAGATATTATACTCCTGTAACATTTAGCTGTTATTCTTAAGTTCGATAAAATCGATCTAAGGCAATAAATATATAAATCTAATGCAAATCACTTGAATGTACTGAACCTGAATGATGGAAGGGTAAAGACTGTTAAAGTCCAGAAGCAACACATATTTGTCATATAGACCTCTTTTAGGCTCTAGAACTAAGCCCCCCAAATAAGCAGGACCTTTTTTGCCCTTTTGCTGCTCCATGCTTTGGCGCTCTTCATCAGCGTCAAGCCCATCAATATTTTGCTCCCCATCACCATGATTGGTTCTCTTTTTGGCAAATTTTGAGTCCTTAGATGGAGTTTTATCCGGAACAATGTACTTTTTTGCATGAAATGCATGCAAAAGAAGATACTCTACCCTTTGGGCCCTTGCACCCTAAGCACAAAAGTTCAATAACCTTCACAAAATTCAACTATATAGTTTCTAAATAGAGAAATGTGTAAACTACAAAAGGATTAGTGTGACTCACTTGCAGAGTCCTTCCCCAAAGGTTACCACTAATGTTGGTCAACTGGCGAGTGAGAGGAAGGATACTCAAATGAAACATGAGTTCCATTGATAGCCATGCATCTGTCTCTCCGTACTCAATCTACAGGACACATCATTAATATTTACTATGTTACATAGTTTCATCTAGGGATGCCACGCAGCTGCACTAAGGTTCCACTAGTTTTGAACGTTAAAAGCTGTACACCGTCTTCTTTCCAAAGACAGTGTAAAATGATGTCTGAATCAAATAAATAAGCAGTTGTCACAGTAATCAGAACTGTTCTGTTGCAAGAAAAGACACAAATATCTTCCTTTTACATGAGCAAGAGGTAAGCAGGCAATATGATGGAAAAATCTTACCAGTTCCATGAGAGTTGTCGTATTTTGAAACATTCTTGGCAAATCATGAGGTGTGATCTCTTTGCGATCTTTATTTAACTGAGTCTTTGCTAGTTGTGTCAAAGAGTAACTGACCTGATAAGATCAAAGCTCCTGACTGAATTTTCAGAGGCTAATTATTCTGAGTAATTTACAGAAGAAAACCAACCTCTTTGAGAAGATCCCTGGAACACAAATACGTATCACACAAAAGCCGACCAGCAACGCATGACATAATTCCCGGACTTGCCCCAGAACCAAAAATGTTGCTTCCTCTGGTAAGTCTCGGCATCACGGAACGTTTGAGACGTCCAATCTTAGACCACATTGTGCTGGGGACTTTGCATGCCTGCAGGAATGTACTGCATGATGTGGTAATACTTGGAACAAAAGCTTCAACAGCCAAAGGTGCAGATGCTAAAAGTAACATGGTCTGAATGGACTCACAAATCAAACTTGTCAAGTGAGACGTTTGTTTCATGTTAAATAAATAAAATCTAAAATTAACATGACTGAACTCTTGAAGCCCATCAATAGAACATAGGAATTGTATCCTTTTCATATCCATCTTTAGGCTAACAGGCTGTTACTTTTGTTTATAGTTTGTTGACAAGTTACTTTGCGTCTATAATACATCTACTTCTTGCTCATCGCAAGCTGTTCTTCATTGAAGATTAACTACGGGAAATTGTGACTGACACTTCATGTTTGGCGGCACAGTTTCTGGAATGAAAAAAAGAAGTCCATAAGGAATAACTCAAACCTGAGCTCGTTGAAGGAGTACTTCCAGGTCAAAGCCAGATATATTATGTCCAACAAGAACATCACTGTCCAGCTTATGCAACTCAATCATCACTCGGTTCAAAAGGGCTCTTTCACTACATTTGCCAAGGTCATAAAAGAAACAAAAAATGCCAAGATGAAGAGTTTTAAATGAAAAGAGAAATATACAACGACAGAAAACAAAGAGGACAAACGCCCAAGACCTGCTTTCGAAGCCTATCACATTTGAGCCTGCTTTTGCATTTTTCTCAGTGGCCTCTTTAGTAAATCCCATAGGGAATATTCCTCCTTCTAGCTTACGTACCGCAGTAAAATGACTAAGCATATTTGGCTTTTTCCACTCCGAGGGCAACATTGGAGTGTCAATCTGAAACCATGGAGAAGCTAAACTGATTACAGTATCTCAGAGAAAGAGGTCAAATTTTACAATGCATGAAATGCTTGACAATGATGTTCATAGAACAATATACAACATGGGAAATTATACTATAGCTTTACTGATTGTTTGTCCTTGTAAAGAAACAAGCAATTTTTCTGTATCAGTAGAGTTCAACACTCATACTGAAGTACAGGACATCTTCCTGCATTGAGAATAATATGCACCCTATCACATGCTTTCTCTTTGGACTCTATCACTCATAGCCTGTACGGCATACAGCTAAGCTCACACTTTGGCAACACACAGCTGTCATCAAATACAAAAATATATGTTTTTTGTGAGTCTTCAACCAATGAGTTCCACTAGCCTACAACAACGTGCTTAACTTCATTTTTATTTTGTAAGAATAAAAAATGAGAAAACTCAAATAGTGCCAAACAACTTTCCCACATGGCTACTTCTGCTCTATTGAAAAAGCAACTAAAGTTACTGATAAAAAAAGCAACTAAAGGTTTTGGGAAAGCTCGCAACAAGTTTGTTAAACAACTTGCAGATTGCAAAAGCTACTTCCAACCCATGAACACACAAACTAGCAACCAAACTGTTATAAATTTGAAGCAAGCATCATATAATCATTACTGCCGCAAAAAGTGATAAAACGAACTAAACATTGGCGCGTGAAACTGCACTCCTTGATATGGTACAAGACGTGGAAATGTAAATCTTAGTAGTCCATAAAATTAAGGAGATACCAATGAGGTATTTGAGATGTACCTTCGCTTTCTGACAGCGAATAATAGAGGCAGAGACAATTTCATTCACGTTGTTCTTGTCGTTTGCAATTGTTTTCAAGTTTATAGCAGTAACCACCACAGGAGGAATTTCTGCTGAGAATTTTGTGGAAGCTGAAATCCTAAGATCCTTGGGGGACTCGACAGTAACTTCAAACTTGCACCAGCTCACCTGAAAAGAGTTTATCAAAACAGATGAACAGACTTTCACTAAACAACCCCTAAGTTCAGTTCAGAAGCCCAATGGGAGGAGAAATCTGACTTTTGGATTGGATGGCTGAATTGAAATCTTACCCGTTGAGGATTCGCACAGGAAGAAAAGTTCGATATTGACAACCATGACGGACCTTTTATCTTCCTTTTAACAAGCAGCAGCTCCAAAGCACTGTATGCAAAAATAATAAATAAAACGTTACCAAGTTCAGTAGGAGAAATCACAGTGTTGGTAGCGAAAATTATCAAACGAAAAGCATGTGACCAGAGTGATCAAAAGGAAACATAATATGTGCAACCTATGTATGGATGGAGATATCCCCTTGAATATCTTATATTGGTGTTACATAACTTACAAACTGATTCACACCAACCTAGAGTATCAGGGTAGGAAAGTAAGGGCAATCTACTTAAATAAGACCATGATATATGGTAGAAAAAAAATCGAAATATAAAAAACCCAGCCCCTATCATGCCTCTAGAATATACACCCCCTTCAATTTATTGACAAAAATATTAGAAAATTAACTGTGAACAGAAGTACAACATCCAGTAAGTCTAGTCATAAATATTCAAGTCTTGTATCTGACAATATTAATAGCCAACCATACTGCCATTGAATAGATAAATTGAATTATGGAAGGAACTTGAAGTCTTAGAATAACGAGTTCCATTTCTTGTACCTGCAGTGGGTTGCGTGCAAAACAGAAAAACTCTCGCCTTTCAAATCCACAGGCAGCGGAGGATCCTACACATGAAAAGATTTTTTAAATGTGCCAAATGGATTTAAAACGAAGTTGCATTACATTTTATTGGACCATGAGGCAAAGAAAGAACTATGACCATTGTCCATCCAAAACTAACCACATCAAGAACAATAGTGGAGGACAGATCAATTGGTTGGATAATATATTTTAGAGTTCTCCTGGCTACTTTACCTTGAAGGGATAATTGATTTTGAGAACATAATTCTCACCGACAGGTATGCCAGGCAGCTCAAATGCGTACTTCCTCTGCCATGAAAATAAAACTTATAAATGTATCAATATAAATATCATAAGTTACGAACAAGAAAAGATGTGATATTGACTTGTTAGGGAATCAAACCTTAACCAGAGCCATGCTAAAGCTTGAGACATTCAGATCCAACAAATGTTTAGTCACTTCATTTTTTATTTGAGAAGCTAGGTCCTGAAATCAGAGAAAATAAAGTGATAGAGAGGAAATAGCCAACTGCAAGAAAGCCTCTCTTTGTCTACAGACTTACCAGCAACTTTGCTCGAAAAGCAGAACTTGAAATCTGAGACTCCTCATAAGCTTTCTCTAGCTTTGCCATTTCAAAGCTATCAATGGCGGAAGCATGGGGAATTGCATAAACACATCTTTGCATTTGCTTTACAACAACACAACAGCTTTGGTATGTGATTCCTGTTTTTACCTACATGAAAACCTACTTGTTAAATTAGAAAGCATAAAATCCTACTTGTTAAAGTAGAAAGCACCACACTTAAATGGAAAACTGATTTGGAGAAACTACAAATTACAACGTACAACCACTTCCATCCGGGGATCCATGAAAGCTACTGCTTGTGATAGATAAATGACAACACCAAAAGCAAAAAGGAGTGGAAATTAGGACAACAGGGGTAGTATGCTCGTGTGGAAGAAGCATTACACAGTAAACCAACTATTGAATGTAAAGCATATGCTTGACATAAAAATGCCAATAAATGGAGGTGTAATTTGCAAAACCAACCATGATAAATTCTGTAATATCATTAAAAATGATAACTGCATACATAACCCTAGCGAGTCACGACTACCCATTACCACACATAATTGATCATTAAGAGTAAGAACCTTCATAAGTAAGTCCTTTTATGGGCCACCAGTCAACGAAAAGTTTACTTTCGACACCAAACAGAAGCAAGCAAACAAAATACTATCATGGAAGTTTTCATCTACTGGCCTACTAACTGTTAGATGGTCCCTAGGAATAACATCAAAAACCAGACTGATCACAAACAATAATGCAGAAAACAGAAACAGAAGATCTCAACTTCAAATGTCCATAGATAGTTATCTTACTTTTCCAAACAGATAAACATTTCCAGCATTAGCACCATATATTTCCTCATGTGCATCAAGCATATAGAAAGGCATCGAGCCATCCACATCAAGCTCAAAGTCCAGTTTCTCGTTGAAGTTTAAGGTAGGCAGAACCAGGTCAGCAACACCATTAATATTTTCACAATGTCCAGTGATCACTTCCTTCCATCCAGCTGTTGCACTTAAAGCAGGATTCTTCTCCTCTGTCGTCTTTGCATTAAGAGTATGAAATTGTTCCTTCTTCACAGTAGGGTCTGATTTAACCTCATCATAATCAAGATTTTTATCCACATTCAATATTTCAATCCCTTCAGTATTCTGTGCACAATCCACCAGTTTCCCACAGTTGTTGCCCTCGAAAAGCAGTCCTTCCTTTGGCTCCTTAGCCAGACAGTTATCTGAAATATCTCCACTTCCTACAGAATTTGGTACAATATCTCCTTTCTCTGAGACGTCAACTGAGAGATTACTTCCCGTGAAATTATCAAAATCAGGGGATTCCTTCTCACATTTCACTTCCCTAACCGGCAGAACACTCCTTGCACCTGCATGCACTCTCCTACGCCTCAATCTGTCACTCTCATCAGGAGCGAATTCCGCAATCACGTCATCCACAATGCTGTCACAAGACACCCCTTTGACTTTATCATCCCTCCCACCAGTCTTCTTGAAAACCGATGATGTAAACATCGACGACAGCCTCTGTTTACCAATCAATTCGGCAGCTGCTAACAGCGAAGATGATCCCGGTTTCTTGACTGCAGCATCCTTCTTCTCCGTTTTCTTCTTTTTAACTTTTTCCACTGAAAACCAATATAAATACAACAAAAAAGATGGGCATCAATCTATGATTCTTCTAACTAAGATGACCTGGAGAACGAAGATGACACTACATGAAGAATATCATTTCGGGTGTTTCAAGTCAAAACCAGCAGCATACAATATAAGAAGAAAAAAAGCTAACTAAACAAAGAACTCGCCAAGCATCTGGTACTAATGCAAACTCCAAAAAATTCACCAACGACTATACCACATTTCCTTAGCGACTGACTACATCTGCTACAGAAAGTAACTCAATCAACCGAAAATTCACCGAGCCTCAAGCCATAACTTTGCCTTTAAATAGCAGATTAAACCTAATTAATCCTCCAAAAATCTGCCACGCCTCGGACTACAACCCTCACCTTTCGACCCCCCGTCTTCTCCCTCCTCTTCGGAGGACCAATTAGATCCCGCCCTAGTCCAGTCCTCCTCCTCCCCGTCGTCCGCGTACCCCAACAAACCGTCATCATCCACTATGAAACCCTTGACCTCCTCCCTCCGCTTGGCGACCAACTTATCATACTCGTCCTCCTCCACGGTATCATAGATAGGGTCGTCGATCTTGATCTGCGCCACAGCCGCGCCCGCTCCTCCACTGCGGATCGCCTTCAGCCTCTGGAGAGCCTCCTCCCTTGCTGTGGCCTCCGGACCACGGGTTCTGCGACGACCGATCATGGGGCGTGGTTCAGGGGCCGGTTCGTCCATAATGGAGGGCCGCTTTAGGGCTTAGGAGGTGGGAACCCCGGTGCGGCGGAAGAGACGGATGAAGGATGAAGAGGAGGGTTTGGAGGGAGGGCTTTAATTTGGCGGGAGAACTGGAATTTGTAGTCGCGTTTGGCGCCCAAAATGTTACTTAAAAAATTTATCAAATATGACAAGTGTTATAAACTTTCGTTACTGGAACTAGCGATTTTGGTCCATGAAAGAATTCACCACTTCAACAACAAATCGATACTTTGAAAAAAATAATAATTTTGTGATGGATAATTAAATTACATAAAATATTTACTTAACGCAGTGTTAGTAATTTGAGTGCCGAATTAAAGGAATAAATAAAAGTCGAAGGAAATTGTTGTTTCAAGTCATGATTAGGGGTGAGCATAGGTTTCGGGTAAAACTGGAAACCGGTCGGAACCGGTACCATAGGGTCGGTGTCAGTATAAGTTCTCGAATAGACCAAGTAGGTTATAGATTCTAAATTTTTGAAAACCGACAGTACTAAGTACGGTTCCAGGTTCTCACCTCGAAACCAATATAGAGAACTTGGAACCTAAAATTTTAAATATTTCTTATTTATATTTAGCAATTTTGTGCACAGTTATAAAGTTGCTGATAAGTCTTTCTTTACGTATATCCGAACCCGCCATCCCCTTGCCCTTGCCCGCTTCACGAAGCCTTAACCAGTTCATTTGAGGTTTTTTTAGAATGAATGGAGTAATGCTTGAGGTTCTCTTAAATTGATTAGAGTAATGCTTAAGTTTTTTTTAATTGATTAGAGTAATGCTTAATGTTTTTTTATATTAATTGAAGTAATGTGATGAATTTAATGTAGATGTGTCCCATAAGGACATGAAACCGGAACCGGTACCAAAACTCCGACGGGTTTGTTCTTGAGTGGTTCTTTGAGCCACATGGTAGGTTCTATGTTCTAAAAATAACGAACCGGCCATTACCTGGAACCTACCCACATTGAAACCTGCTTACCCCTAGTCATGACTAAAGATGGATCACTACTTTAAGTCGACTTTCTTCAGCCAAATGTTAAGGGGCAAGGGAAGGAAAAATACTTAGTAGTACTTTTTTAAAAGAAGTAAGTTACTACATTAGTTACCGATTTTTTTTTTTTTTTGCACGAAGAAAGGGACAAATAAAATCTTAAGGGTTACTTTTTTTAAGAAGAATTTTGTTACTGTTGGATCATTCAGGTGCACTAAGAGGGGAGTGAATTAGTGAACTTTTTCGCCCTTTCTCAATGTAATCGGAAGTGTATTGTATCACAGAAGATCGTTTATCAGATTATGAGATCTGCGTCGCTATAAGCATTACGATTTGATTGAGTATGTTTTCGTACGAGTGTTTGCACGATCGTAATGGACATAATAGTTTATAATGGTTCGACCTTAATTGACCAACGTCCACTTTCTACCAACGAGATGATTCTACTATATAATATAATGACTACAAAATACCGTTGCACTAGGCTTTCAGTTTCTCATAAGAATTCTTAAATAAATTAGAGGTCCCTCAGGGACAACGATTTGCTCCTCACTTAGTGAACACCTTCTCGTTTCCAGCTGATTGATGCTCACGTTCAGCAGTTGGTAGCTCAATGGATTCTCACGCAGTACGTTGTCGCTTTAGCGTAGACCTCTCTACCAAAGCACAAAGACAACGTTGTAATATAAATCATCACAAAATTATTTCTTATAGTGTGACATAACGACTTCTTAGGGAGCAGCCCATTTCTAATTCACAGCAGAAGAATTCTTCAGCACTTAATCACACAATAGAGGATTTCCATACTGCCTTTGTCTTCTTTTGATGATAACCTATCTATAAACACAACAGAGACAACCACAAAGACAATCACTTAGAACAGAAAAGAAAAAAAAAAAAGAAAAAGTTGGTTCTTCATACAGTAGAGTCAGGGTATCCGTCCTACACACAGTTCGGACGTGCACGGTTTCCTCGGCCGTGACTCATTGCATTGCACACCAGTGCCTAGAGTGGAATTTTCAACTCCGGCAGCTCCCACGCAACCTGCTCTATCATCCCTCTGTATCAGGAGGTTGAGACTTCTACACGCTATCCTTGTGCTCGGAATGACCTCTTTCCACTCCGGCGACGTTCTCAACTCTACCCTACAGGCACGAGACTTCTGGCGCGCACGCGCAAGTGTATGTCTAACTGCACAAGCTCCAAAGGTTCGTGACTTCCTTACGAAAAGACATGACAAGAACGGGTTCTTGCCGATGGGTCAGATATTGGTTGTTACAATCAGAACAGATATTCACTTAGCTTCCCGACGATTCGCCAGCCGCTGAATGCACCGAGGACACACAGTCAATCTTACGACGACTTAACACCTTCCGTTATCCGCCGACCACATAACTCACACAGATCCTCAAAGCTTCGCACAGATCACACATGCTTTGGACAACCACTCAAACCACACAGATGCCATTAGGTGCTTTGATCTGAGAGTCCTGTCTGATTTTTAAGGGGAAAGCATCGTGCGAGGTGTCCAAGTTCAGTAGGACGATTCCCTTGATTTGTTTCCAAAATTGCAAATATGCCTGCTCAATGGTCGTTGCACCCGAAAAGGAAAGTCCTCAAACGGTAACTTCCCTTGATTAATTTATCTCATCCGAATGAAATTATTTATTTCTATGTTTTATAAATTAACTGACCTAATGATAACCTTATCAAATCAATTAATAAAATAAAATCATAATCAAAATTATTGACTTACAATTTATCTCTTTACAGCGTAACGTTGCTATAGATGATGAGAGACTTCCATATAATATCATAATTTAGAGTTGCCTAACTTGATGAAATGGAATGTCCAAACCAAGTTCAATGTATTAATACATCTAGACATATATTCAGTGAGTAAGCTTATCATTACAGTAGCAACTTACGGTAAATTAGCAACATACAGCTCGGCTAGATGTGACTCAATAACACTTTGCTTAGGCTCATTACTAAAGATAAGTATACAATTTGTAAAGCACTATTGACGACTACAAGTAACACGTTGCTTAAGTTCATCATCAAAACCAAGGTTAACGGTCACTTTAAATATCGACTTTATTTTAGTAGAAATAAACGGGAAAATAAAAGTGGAGCTAAAATCTAAAATCGTAACTTCAAATATATACTTTCTTTTAGCTTAAATAAAGTGCGCAAATAAAAGTGAAAGGAAAAATGTTACTCTTTTTTAAGACGGAAGTTGATATTGGAATAGTGATTTGATCAAACATCACAAAATAGCTATTTGAAGTAATGATTTCATTCTAGACGACCTAATCGCAATTTGAATTAGTGTCTTCCTTCGCGGACGAGGTCGCTAGTCCAAATAACGACTTAAGGCGAGATAGTTCGTAAATTTTGAAACATTTTGATGTATTTGGTAAAATATTTTTTAGATTAACCCTTTTCAAGACTTGATTTCTAAGTACATCTACTTAACCTACACACACAATAAGCTATGTCTAGTCCAATTGAACTTCATTAAGTGCATCGAACCTCTGATAATTTGTGTATATTCAAACTGTGAAACTGGGTCTTCATGATTTATCTTTAAATGAATAGTACAATTATAAAAGAGTATATACGTGTGTGACATTAAAAATTCCAAACTTACGAAGAAAGTCGTGATGTTCTTGTGATAATATATTTTCTTTTGGGGTCACCTTTTCAAAAAACGAGAGTCCAATGACCGGAATGTAAGAAGCTGACGTGCCTAAAACAAGACAAGCGAGGTATGGCAGCCTTGGTAGAACTTTCATTTGAAGATGTAAATAATTGTATCTCCCTTTTAGGAGGGAATTAATAATAGATAAAAGTTTATAAAAGACCGTCCTCAGTTCCTCTCAAGTTCGCAGGAAATTTCGTAGTCGTTTCTCTTTGTATGAAGTCAATAAAGTAGGTGGTCAATTAAAAATTTTGAATTGATGAAAACGACGAGTAAGGAAATAAGCCTCCCCTGCCTGCCTACCTGCCTGCTGCTTCTCATCAGTCAATTTACCATGGAAGACAAAATCTCGGCCTCCGCTACTACGGCTACTACTACTGCCAAGCCACTCTCCACGGAGAATGTCGATTTGCTCCTCGACTCTGTGGACGCCTTCCTGTTCGACTGCGACGGTCTTACTTTTCATTTGACTGTTTACTCTTCTAGCGAGCTTGCTAAACACGCCCTTAGCTTTCTTCGAATCTCGTTTCCTTGCTCGTTAGGTGTTATATGGCACAAGAATGTTCTCTTCGATGGTGTGGCTGCTACGCTGCACTTCCTGCGCTCGATGGTATGCAAAATGGTTTGATTGCCGGTGGATTGATTGCCCAGGGAGCTTCTTTCAGTCTGTCCTAATGTCCCAGGGGAAGAGGTTGTTTTTCGTGACGAATAATTCGAATAGATCGAGGGGGCAGTACTACGAGAGGTTCGAGTCACACGGCATATCAGTCAGTGAGGTTTGCAGTGCTGATCAAGTCTTTCTTACTTTCCCCTTGACTTGATCATAAGGTTTACAAGACTTGGTTTCGCCACCTCAATTTCAGGAGGAGATATTATCGTCGTCTTATGCTGCCGCAATGTACCTTGCCATCAATAACTTACCTTCGGATAAGAGGGTGAGTTGTGAGGATCCAGTCCAACAGGTTTATTATTAACCCTTACTGTTCGGTTTCTGTGTCCGAGTCAGCAGATATATGTGATTGGACCAGGGGGAATCCTGGAAGACCTTAAGCTCGTAGGGTATAATGGTTTCGAAGGACCGGTATGAACGAACTTTCTCAGCCGTTCTGATTCAAGAATCTCGAGCAATTGTGTTGGAATCATATCCCTGTTAGGACCCCGAAATAACTTCTCGTAAAAAATGGTTGTTTTGTAGGATGACGGCATGAGCACCGAAGAGCCGAAATCAGGCGATCGCTTAGAAGATCACTCTAATGTTGCCTATTGATCCATTATCTCTCTGTAAAACGACATCACGGTGCTGGGTCTCGTTTATCTGACTTATTTGAGATTTGCTTTCCTAGGTCGGAGCAGTAGTCTTGGGGTTTCCTAAATTTAACCATGACAACCTCGAGTGAGAAAGACATCAAGACCTACAAATATAGTTCCTCTTAACCATCAAAGATGATAGACTTAATCTTTGCATGTTATAGATATGCAGCTCTCTGTATGCGCAATAATCCGGAGTGTCTTTTCATTGCCGCCAATAACACTGGGATCAGGAGCTTCCTCGAAACACAACAACTGCCCGGTCCCTCTTCGTTCTTACCTTTTTCTTCCTCCAAAGCACTTTTGCTGCACTACCACTGATCATCAGACATGCGGTTCTTGCTTTCAGATGCAAATGCCGTGACCACTGCTTTGGGATCAAGTCACTCAATAAAGATGAAGCCAATCCTTGTCGGAAAGCCATCCACCTTCATAATGGACATCATACGACAGAGGTATGATTAATGTTCTAGTGCTGTACTCTGCAATGCCATGGTCAATCAATTGCAACCAAGCTTCTCGCAAGTAGGTGCGACATTAGCTGCTCTAGGATGTGCATGGTTGGTGATACGCTGCGTCAGGACATTGCCTTCGGGAAGAACACGGGATGCAAAACTCTCCTAGTTCTTTCAGGTAATCCGTTTTCCTTCCACGACCTTCTCATGAACAGTCAAGAATGATTCGAAAACTAATCTTTCTCGGCCTTTTGGGCGAACTCGCAGGCCATACAACCCTCTCGGCACTTTGTGATCCCTCGAATGACATCCAACCGGATTACTACTCCGATAGTGTTGGAGATATTTTCCGACTGTCGAAACAACAATTGCCATCGCTTTGAGCTTAGGAGAGTCCCGGAGGAAAAACTTGAAAAGCTATTCCAAATGTTATTGGAATTCAAAGTCATTTCAAAGGAACGTATGTTTCGTTTTTCACTGGAATTTATGGATGAACATTATATAATGCCCGTAATTACATTTCTTTAGCCTACAATTTAAATTTAGCAGGAATTGATTGCTTTCTCCTTGCTGTAGTCGTAATGCTAAATGCGACAGATATCGCCAAACCTAAGTATCATCCTTTGACATGCCTTCTGGAAAAATGACTTTATAATTTCAATGATGTTTGCAACGTGGAAATCCATCCACTGAGGGAACTTCATCCACGGAACAATTACCTCGGCTGATCCACCATACTCACAAATCATCTGTTCCATAGAAACAAATGAATGAATTGTTAACAATGTCGCTGATTGAGGACATCTGTGCTTAGTAAGGAAGTGCTAGATAAGTATGGATACCTCCAACAATAATGATTTCTCGATATTTTGTGGATCTAAACTGTGACAGTTTGATAAATCCATGCATAACTTCCCAGGAAGACGGTCAATTAACGTATGGTGGATAAAAGTAGTTCTTAACTCCCTGCATCCTGTCAGGTGAAGTGTGACATGGTTCGGGAGCTCCGGCACTTCCACAAGATGTTCACAAGAACGGAGCAAAAATGTTTCTAAGTTCTTGAACCCGCTCACGCTTGAGGGAATACGTGCGAAGCCGTTGCCTGATAAATTCAATTCCTTTAGAGTTTTGAAACAAGTAAGATCCTTCAGAAACTCCGCATCCTTCATATTGCAGTACTGCAAATCCAAACAAATAAGGTTTTGCAGGTGGCATCTCCTTATTCTTTTCGAGGGAAGTTTTATGTTACACTAAAAGAGGTGATGAATTAGTGTTAAAGTCAAATTAAGGATTTTTAACTCTTTTTCGACGAACCCTGCAGCGGAAGAATACTTTTGTAAATAGAACCTTACGAACATGCTTCTGTAAGACAAAAATTTGATTTGATGAATACAATGATGTTTATAATGGTTCGACAAGCTTTGCCTACGTCCACTCTCTCACAAAATTTGGATGGTCATCACTACAACGAAACGTATCAACGATACAGAAAGTGATGCGTGATCAGCTTTTTAGAGTATAGACTAGAAGGTTCAGCACTAAAGGTAACTATACAGTACTAACAAGAAGTTCTGTATTACAGGTGACGTGGTGCACGCATTAACGTAACTGACAAAGGTGGGTTGGTGGACGTTTCCCTTAACGTAACTGACAAAGGTGGGTTGGTGGACGTTTCCCTCGGGCAGTGTCCTCGACTGTACAGCAACCCGCTGCGACTTCCTTCGAGACATTTCACTCCAGAAGTGTCTCTACCTGCAAAGCAACCCTCTGCGACTTCCACCAGACTTTTCACTCCGACAGCGTCCCCACCTATACAGCATCCTGGTGTGACTTCCCTTGCGTAATCCCTCGAGACAGCAACTAAGCAGACACAAAATCCCTGCCCAAGGTTATTATGCGTGGTCCCTCGAGACTATAGCTAAGCAGACACAGAATACATGCCCAAGGTTATCCTGCACATACAGATCGTTACACCACAGAAGCTGGTCAGTCCCTCACCTTCTGTTCTCCTAGGATTTATGCCATTCTCTCCGGCCCACTACACGTTGGCCACGTCAGCAACCTGCCGCACGCCTCCACCAACATCTCCTGCAGCCTCCAACCAAGAGTCCCTCGTGGTCCCCGGGTCACTCTACCGGAAGACTTCACCAATGATGCAAACTTTTGCAGCTCACGTCCATCGTGTGTGACTAACAAGACTCAAACCAACGAAAATTACAAGCTCTAATGTCCGACAAGTATGACTGATGTTTTTTACACTATTCAAAATGCAACCAAACCCCTATTTATACACAATTATAAAACTCTAAGTATAGAAGGTAGAATTGACTAATATAGCTTCTACACTGAAATGGAAAACGAATAAATCATTGATATTAATTTCATTAATATATGCAATTGACGTCTCCAATTGGTAAGTATCTGTTGGGGATGAGATCTGATTAAGAGTAATTAATTTAATCATATCTCTATAGATAAACGTCGTAAATGTTGTTGATTACGAATAGCCTTCTATGAATGAAAATAATTAAAATTCATTGTCAGGTTCATTAGTTTATTTTGATGAATCTGGACAAATAATATTTTTGTTATCTAAAGAAAAATTATTAATGAAAGATATGATATATAACCAATCATATAGAATCTTCCATAAATAAATAATTTATTTCCTTCAATTGAAAATATATTATTATTTTTTTATTTCTTCGGTAACCAAATCATTTGATTTCAATCATGATCAATTTGGATAATTCTCATTTCATTTGAGTTCGTAATTATATATTAGTTATAAAAATATTTCCTTATTTCTATCGTGTAGAAGCTGGACTTCTTTCTTGCGGAAGGTTGAGTTTCCTATTGCTGATCGTCAAAACCATTTCAACACTTCCCAATTTCAAACATCCACAAGCCAAAATCTTCTCAAGAGCTCGCATCTTGTAAATGCTACTAGGAATTACGGTGAGCTCCGTGCAAGAACTCAGGTTCAAGATTTTAACCGCAACAAAGTTACAGATGGACTTGGGAAGTTCTTTCACCGACGTCCTTTCCAAGCTGATTTCCACAAGAAAATGAAGCTCCTCCTTGATTACAGAGAATCTATGGAGTTTGGAGCAGCCTGAGAGATTAATCGTCCGGAAGTCCTTGGATTTGAGCGAACTTGGAACCTCAACAAGGTTACAATAGTTTGCGAGGTTCAAATGAACAAGCTTGTCGAGGGATCCGATTGAATGATCGTGCCTGGTGAGATTTGTGCACCCGTCGAGATTCAACTCCTCTAGATTCAAACTTCTGGAAAGATTGGGAAGTGCCACAAGTGACTGGCAATTTCTTAAGTTCAGGTATTTCAACTCCTTGAAACCCTGCCCAATATCAACACGTTGTTCCTTAATAATACTTCTTCACAAGGCTTTTGGAAATAACAAAATAATTCTACATATATATATGTAAAGGGGGAGAGAGAATCACCACTCCCTCCTTGTATTCGTCTGATTTCACTTGACTGTAAATCAATTCCGACGAGTTTTTTTTGGGAGAACTAAAACGTATGACTTGCAAAGGATACTTTGGCCACTCGAACCATCTTAACTCGCTAGGAAGATGTAATGATTCCTCTAGATCTATGAAGATTCGGACTATAAGCATTCTCAACTTCTTAAGATCCTTTAAATTGCTTCAAGCGATGGGTTCCTCGTCTTCCATAGCAAAAACCATCACAATCGTTTTAATCGCATGCCTTTCCTTTACCTGTTAAGAATTCCATCCATCAGTCACAGGAACATTTTCATTACCCGCGACCTGATTAAAATCTGACCTTATTTTCGGACAATACATCAATCAACTCATCATATAGCCATATCCCGGTTCGGATTTCGTCATCTCTGGGGAATCTACCGCCGACAATGTTCTTACATCGAGAATGTTTAAATCATACATCGTCTGGAAACTTCACCTGTCAAGGAGTTTCACTACGTAGTCTTTATCCCATCCCTTGAAGAAGCAAGCAATATCCAAAAATATCTCTTGCTGATCATTATCAAGTCCATCAAAACTTACTTTCAGAACATAAAGTATGGGGGCCGGGAGATATCTTGATTGACCTTCACCAACATGCTTTTCCATTTGGGGATGCTTTTGCCACATAGAGATCTACCCATAAACTGAAGCGCCAATGGAAGCCCTTTAGCATATAGCAAGAATTTATCTATAAGAGTACGGTCTACGCCCAAACTTTCTTTCCGCCCGTTGGTCACATGACGTTGGAAAAGATCGCATAGCGTTTGTTCATCAAGACTGTGCGAAGGTGCTCATCATGTTCATCAAGACTGCTGCTGTAGATAAGAATGTCGTCGAAGTAGACAACCACGAACTTCCCCGTAAATGGTCGCAAAACATGGGTCATCAGTCGCATGAACGTGCTGGGTGCGTTTGACAAACCAAAAGGCATCACCAACCATTCGTACAACCCATACTTAGTCTTGAAGGTGGTCTTCCACTCATCGCCTTCCTTCATCCGAATCTAGTGATATCCACTACGCAAATCCACTTTCGAAAACACCTGCGCTCCATGCTGCTCATCTAACATGTCATCTAGTCGAGGAATCGAAAATCGATACTTCACCGTGATTTTGTTGATCGCTCGGCTATCCATGCACATTCGCCAAGTACCATCCGTTTTCGGTACCAATATAGCGGGAACTGAGCAAGGGCTCAAACTCTCTCGAACTAATCCTTTTTCAAGCAACTCGTCGACCTGCCTTTGGAGTTGGTTAGCCTCCTCTGGATTGCAACGATAAGCCGGTCGATTTGGAAGAGATGCTCTTGGAACCAAGTCGATCTGGTGTTGAATGCTTCGCATAGGTGGTAATTCGACTGGCAACTCCTCCGGAAACACATTCTTGAACTCTTCGAGTATGGATACAGCTCGAGGATGGCTCGTCGATTGATCCTGGGTTGTTTCGACAAGAACCAGAAAATAAGCCTTCTCACCTTCGTGAATCGCTCGAACCAATTGAACTCCTTTGAGACGCTGATCGGTAGATTGATTCTGTTGCGCAGTCATAGACTGAGTGGTGAGGGGCATCAAGGTGACCTTCTTCTCGTCGACGCTGATGGAGTAGGTATTGCGATACCCGTCATGTTGCACGCGTCGATCAAACTACCACGGTCTTCCTAGGAGCAAGTGGCACGCATCCATTGGAATAACGTCGCAAACGACTTCATCCTTGTAGCTTTTCCCAATCGATAATGAAACTCTCGCTCTCTGGGTCACTCTCCTTGTTGAGCCATTGAAGACGATAGGGGTGAGGATGAGCTTCCATAGGCAACTTTAGCTTTTCGACCATCGTCCTCGACACGGCGTTGGTGCAGCTTCCGCTATCCACAATCAACAAGCAAACTTTTCCTTCCACCGTGCATCTGGTGTGGAAAATACTTTCCCTTTGATTCTCCTCTCTCGCCGGTGTCACACTTAAGGCTTTTCGGACGACCAACAACTCTCCTTCGTCCGGATACTCCTCAATCTCCTCTGCATCCCAAACAGGATCGACGTCCTCATCGAACTCTTCTTCTCCATCAGACAGCTCTCTAATGACAACGTTTCTTCTTGTCGGACACTCAGAAGCCATGTGTCCTATTCCTTGGCACTTGAAGTATCGTTTAGCATTATCTCACTCGTTCGACTTAACTTCTGGTCTGGTAGTCGATGAAGGAGTTTTTCTCGATGTCGTCAACGGTGGCTTTGCCTGGGAGCTACTCCCCTTGTTGAAAGGCGAAGCCTTCACAAATGAGCGGGTATTCGATCTTCTCGCTTGTTGCTGCTCAACCTTGTGCGCTAGTACCCGAACATCATTGAAAGTCCAATATTGTTGTAGTTCGACCGCATCTGCAATATGAGGCTTAAGTCCTCGAAGATACCTGGCAATGGTTTACTCTTGGGCTTCTTGGACATCGCACTGCAGTAATAATCTCTCGAACTCCCTCGTGTACTCCGATACACTTGAAACTTGCTGAAGCGACTGCAACTTGAGGTAGAGATCTCGTCGATAATGCTCCGGTAGAAACCTTTTAGTCATAGCCCTCTTCATTTTCGACCATGTTCGTATCTGATCACGTCCTTCTCTTCGATGCTGGTGGTTGGTGTTCTCCCACCATAAACTAGCGTACTTCTTCAATTTTAATGCAGCCAACTTAACCTTTCGTTCCTCGGGTACCTCTTCATAGTCGAAGATGCGCTCTACCGTGTGCATCCAGTCGATGAATTCATCAGGGTCCAAGTTTCCTTCAAACTCCGGAATCTGAACGCTCATCGTCGGGGCTCTTCTCTCCTGTCTACCATACTCCGGTGAAGATCCTCGTTGAGACTCCTCACGCCATGGGTTCTCCTCATCATCGCTGTCTATTCGACTGCGGGAAGTCGATGCATGGTGTGTCCGTAACGACTGTAGTTGTTGCTGAAGATCGGCTATTTGCTCCTCAAGCCGAGCAACTTGTGCTTCGTCTAGAGTCATACCACGTTGAAATCTTCCGGCCATTGACAACCGTGGGCTCTGA
This sequence comes from Melastoma sanguineum, assembly GCA_029817735.1. Taxonomy (NCBI): domain Eukaryota; kingdom Viridiplantae; phylum Streptophyta; class Magnoliopsida; order Myrtales; family Melastomataceae; genus Melastoma; species Melastoma sanguineum. The sequence goes on along the minus strand of JARUPW010000289.1, from coordinate 10,823 downwards.
TACCAAGATGATACGGGGACGGAAAGGAAAAGATGATTCCAATACCGAAAAGGAATGGGGGACGTCACTGAAAAGGGTGCATAATAGAGTAACGCTGGAATTGACGGAAGGTGTGTAGGGTAGGCGGCTGAATGATGAAAAGGAAGGGTTGAGATCAACCTCCACGGATACAGATTCACCACCGTGAAAGAAGACTCGGGTAGACTCGTTTGGCCATGGATACAGAGACACCACCACGAACAAGACGAGGGTGAGGAACAACGCGGAGGATACAGAATCACCACCACCGGTTGAACACTCAACTCAGTTCGCACTTGGAATCCACCAAATGAAGAACGAGGTTGAAGGAGAATCCACTCACTTCGGGCAGAAGACAAAGTCTTACAAAGGGTTTATAATCTGATAATGATAAATTGAGTTATCTAAAATGCTTACAAAGGCTCCCCATTATATAGGGGTTACCTGAACAAGAACTTAAATGCAAGGTAATGAATGTAAAATAATGCATGCATGGCCACATTCATGGATGAACCATAAATGGCTTATTAGAAATGCAACAAACATGAATGCAAGATAGTGGAGGCGAGGGTGGCTGGACAACATGAATGCAAGATGGTGGAGGTGAGGGTGGCTGGACAATCAATGCACCTTTAATGCATGTCTTCAATGCAAGGTTGCATCTTCTTCGTCCAGACTTCCTTCGACGGCTCCTTTCTTCGATGGCACCTTGGTTCGACAGTTAGTCGATGATGAGCAAGCTGATAGCTCTAGACAATTGTGCGTCGATGGTCTTTGTATCAGCCTCCCTCCAACCCTTTACCGTTCCTTGATACTTCTCATATTTCGCCTTCATCTCCTCCATAGCTACCTCATAACACCCCTTTAAGCTGTTCTTCTCATTCAACCTTACTTCCCAAAGACTCACTCCATAAAACATCGAGAATGCAATAAGCTTATCTTGCTCTGCGCGTTCCACTATTTTGTTCGGCTCATTCAAACACCACTTTGAGCAAGCATAGTTCCGAGACAACACGATTATAGCGATGCACAATCTTTCAATGGCCTCAAAGAGCTCCAATCTTTTCCATCCCACCTCAAGTTCCTCATTGTCCTTGAAAGTTCGCATGCCTTTTTGGTGGAGAGCATGATATAGATGACTGATAATGGTATAACGGCTGTCAGGACCTTTGAAGCTAAAAAATACGTCGTAGCTACTCTTGCCCCTGGAAACACCACGTGAAAATAAAATACGAATCGAACACAAGAAATTCAATATACCCAAAGTCATTGGCTTTGCTAATCATAAGAACATGAGAGCAGTTCCTTTTCTCATAAACTATTATCTCCAATGTTTGCACGAGAAGTCAAAGGGAGCACGACAGGCTTGTGCACTGATCACGAATGTGTCATGTCCTATGTAATGCAAATGCAAACAAAGCATCACCTTAATTTGATGATGTCTGAAAGCGAATGACTTAACGAGAAAGCAACCTCCTTAATGAGGCTTTTGAGAAGGTTTTTCTTGTCACTGAAAGGAACAACACAATGGTTGGGATTGCAACAAAAACGACCCTACTCATTGAACAGTCAAAAGCCCCCCTCACTTACCAGTGATCATTCCAATAACAATCGGACATCCTACCTCCTTCGCGGAGAGCCTCCCTCCACCTATTCACCTTGTCCGTGTCCATACCGAGGTCAACCACGGAGTGCCTCCCCGAAGCTCCTGCTCGGTCTTCTGATATCTCCAGAATCCACCCCGCCAAAGACCGGCAGAACCACGAGTTCTCCTCGGCTGCTACGGTCCAAGATCTCAGCCAGGTTGTTCAAGGCACGACGTCGAGGTGGAAAAGTTCTTGGGGAGGAGGACGACGGCGACCAGTTATCAAAATTATCAAAATATATCCTAAACTTAATATCATTTTCTTAATATATCATATACTTAAAAAAATGTCATCATATATCATCGACTTTAAATATTACATCATATTTATCATCTGTCAGTCATAAGCACTAACGAAATAATACGTGGCACCAACGTGTCAAACGTGGTTCACACCTTTTTCAATCTAATTATCTTAATCGATTCCCAAGTGAAAAACAATTGATAATATTACCATATCCTTTCAAGTGTTGATACACTTCTGCAAACTTGCATACTAAATGTCAACTTGAAATAACATTTCCCTAAACAAGTAATAGAGCAAGCAACAAAATCTTGATGTAAGTGCATTGGTGGCATCAAAACGTTAAATGCATTAACAAGTCAGAAATGAACTTCAAAAATCACATCAAGAACGGAAAATGGAAAATGAATTAATTATTTTGTCAACCAACATTTTATTTCTTCTTTTGCAGATTACGCATTTATATTTTCCTTCTTGCATTTTCTTCTTAGAATTTTGTGTATAAATAGCCACGCCCTCTCCCATTGTAAATACAATAACAAAACATTCATTTTCCCTTCTTCCATTCTGAAAGAGAGCGTGAGCTTTAGTTTCTTCATTCTTTTGTTCGTTCGAAGTTAGTCACACGAAGAGCACTACCGGCGGAAGCTGCATCGTTGGTGAAACCTTTTGGGAGAGTGACTCGGGGGCTCGAAGGACTCGACCGGAAGCTGCAGGATAAGTTGGCAGGAGGCACGGCTGGAGGTCGTGTGTTCAACGTGCGGCGGGTCGGAGAGAAGGGCTGAACCTCGGGAGCACAGAAGGTGAGGGACTAACCAGTTTCTGTTGTGTAGAGCTCTGTGTGCAGGAACCTAGGACGGAGGCTGCCGTCTGCTTGCGTGGGGTTTGCCGCGTGCTTGCGCAGGGTCTGCTGCGTGCTTGCGTAGGGTATGCTACGTGCTTGTGTGGGGTACGCCACATAGTCGCTATCTCGACGAGATCGTACAGGTCGTGTGGAGCCGCCGGAGGGAAAATCCATCCTTGAACAGAGGTCGCTGTTCGCTTGCATAGGGTTCGCTACGTGCTCGCGTAGGGTACGCCACGAAGTCGTTATCCTTGAGGGATTGCGCATTTGCTACCTTGTTAGTCACGTTAACGCGTGCAACCTCCTGTAGTGCAGAATCTTCGGATCTGTACAACCTCCTGTAGAGCAGAACCTTAAGGTCTGAATCTACTTTAGTGCAGAACCTTACGGTCTGTACATAACTCAAGTCATTTCTAGTACGAACCATTTTGGTTTGTTAAAGATTGACACATTCTTGGTACAGAACCTTACGGTCTGTGCTATACCTTCTGTGATACAGAATCCTTGGATCTGTTCTATAGAAGGTTGACGTTTACAGTACAGAATCTCTTGATCTGTTCTATAGAAGGTTAACACATCTGACACAGAACTTTCTGTTCAGTATTGTGCCTTACCTTCTTCGACACAGAACCTTCGGTCTATGTTGTGCCTACGTTTCTTCGACACAGAACCTTCTAGTCTGTGTTGTGCCTTACCTTCTTCGACACAGAACCTTCGGTCTGTGTTGTGCCTAAGTTTCTTCGACACAGAACCTTCTGGTCTGTGTTGTGCCTTACTCTCTACGATACAGAACCTTCTGGTCTGTATTGAGCCTAAGTTACTATAGTACAGAACCTTCGGGTTTGTGCTACATAACAAGCCTCTACGGCACAGAACCTTCTGGTCTGTGTTCTGCCACTCAAGCCTCTATGAACAGAACTTTGGATCTGATTTCAGTTGCAATCATTTGTGTAATTGTACAGAGATACATTTGAGTGGAAACCATCCAGTATTTTGGGTGAAGAGTGGAGTAGGCAATTTGTCGAACCACTATAAAAAGCTTTGTGTCCAATCAAACATTTTGCGAACACAATCAAACGTTCTGTTGTACAGAAACCTAACTAAGGTTCTGTGTTACAGAAACTTCCTTCCGCTCGGGGTAAAACGAAAAAGCGTTAAAATCCGAATTTGGAGATTAACACTAATTCACCCCCCTCTTAGTGTAACAATTGATATCAGAGCGGGTTTCAACAGAGGCTTAACAGCTTGTTGTAGATCCTTGAAAAAGCTCTTACCAGCTACATGTTCTTCTCCACAGAAGCTCTTAGCTCTGTGACTGTTGCTATTCTGTAGAAGCCTACGCTCTATCAAAATCAACCCGCTACTCCACAGAAGCTTTAAGCTCTGTGTAAGTCTACCTGGTTCTATTCTGTAGAAGCTAGCGCTCTATTAGAATCTAACCTCTGTTCCACAGAAGCACCTTGTTCTGTGAGAAACGATTTGTTACTCTACTTTGTAGAAGCCAACGATACATTCTACAGAAGTATATTTTCTGTAAACATCGGTTAACTGTTAGTTGAATCTCATTTTGTCATATTAACACTCGTGCTCTGTCTTACAGAGGCTTGTTTGTTGACTTGACAACTGACTTCTACCCAACAGAAGCTTGCTTCTTTGTTGAGGTTCTATTTTCTATTCGTCAACGTTCTGTTCTATAGAAGTGCAATACTCTATACGAATCGAACACATGGCTGAAAACTATAATGTGCCTAAACCACATGTTGGGAATCCTCCCATTTTCGATGGTAAGAATTTTGCCTATTGGAAAATTCGAATGAGCGCATTTGTTGATGCTATTGACGAAGACTTATGGTCCTATATAGAAGATGGTCCACCTTCTATACTAGAGAACCAACGATTTGATCGAGAAGGTCATCCTACACGGGAATACCTTAAGATCAGACGACTCACTAAAACGGCAAAATATTTGATGTTCAATGCTATGTCAAAAGGTGAATTCGTCAAAGTTTCAACTTGCACTTCAGGCAAGGAAATCTGGGATAAACTTGTCACCATGTACATTGGGACAGACCAGATAAGAGAAACTAAGGTGAATTTTTTAATTCACCAATACGAAAACTTCACTATGAAGGCTGATGAATCTGTAGAACAGATGTTCCAGAGACTCAATCTTCTTGTTGATGCCCTAACGCATTTGGGCAAATCCTATCAAAACTCTGAACTAGTTCGAAAGGTTCTGCGCACTCTACCCAAATCATGGGAAGCCAAGAAAACGGCTATAGAGGAAGCTAAAGACCTCTCTACTCTTCGACTAGATCAGTTGATGAGCTCCTTAATCTCGTATGAGATGGAAAGATCCTCTCAACCAGATATAAAGAGAGCACCCATTGCTTTCAGAGCATCAGAAGAACCTACAGAAGGTTCGAATGATGAAGCAGAAGCTGATTTGGATGATGAACTCGCAATGCTAGCTAAACGCCTTTTGCGGTTCGCCTCCAAAAAGCGCTTTAATAAGAAAAGCCAAAATCACATGGACCCAAAATCGGTCACATGTTATAAATGCAAAAAGAAAGGGCTTTACAGTATAGAATGTCCTTTACTTAAAGAAAAGGAGAAACCTTCTCCTAAACACAAGTTCAAGAAAGCAATAGCTACTTGGGCAGAACTTGATGATTCTGATGATGAGGAAGCACTCATGTGCCTCACAGCTCACACAGAAGCTCAAAATGAACTTAATACCTGCTTTCAAACAGAAACTGTTGAAAGTGAATGGTATCTGGATAGTGGATGCTCCGGGCACATGATCGGAGATCCATCCAAATTTTCTCAACTGACTCTACAATGTGGAGGGTCGGTTAAATTCGGTGACAATAGCAAAGGCTCTGTCATCGGCAAAGGTACCATTGGAAGTTTTGACTCCATGGTCATCGATGAGGTTCTGTTGGTTACAGAACTCAAACATAATTTGCTGAGCATTAGCCAGCTTTGTGACAAAGGTTATAAAATAACTTTTGATCAAGACAAGTGTTCCGAAATCCTGAACAATGAAGTTCGCTTCATTGGGACTCGTAAGAGGAACATCGATACCTTGACTCAGAATAGCTTATGTACTACAGAAAACTGCCTTCTGACAGTCAAAGATGAAAGCCTACTATGGCATAGAAGGTTGGGACACTCCAACTTCAAATTGTTATCCAAGCTTGTGAAAAAGGATTTGGTTAAGGGATTACCCAATATCTGTTTTGAGCATGACAGCTTCTGTGAAGCATGTTCACTTGGAAAACAAACTAAATCTTCATTCAAAGCCAAGAATGAAGTTTCTACTTCTCAACCTCTTGAACTTCTACATATGGATCTATTCGGACCGACTAGAGTTCAGAGTGTCGGCGGTAGAAGGTACTGTCTAGTTATAGTTGATGACTACTCTAGATACACGTGGGTTAAATTTCTAACTCACAAAAGCGATGCTTTTGAAACTTTCATTAAGCTAGCTAAGAAATTACAGAATGAAATTGGATCTTCTGGAAAAGCTATAAGAACGGATCATGGTACTGAGTTTGAAAACCATGACTTCGCTACTTTCTGTGACGAACATGGTATCGATCACAATTTTTATGCTCCTTATACTCCTCAACAGAATGGAGTAGCAGAACGGAAAAATAGAACTCTAATAGACATGGCTAGAACCATGATGTGTGAGAGTTCTGCTCCACAGAACCTATGGGCAGAAGCTGTTAATACAGCCTGCTACATATCAAATAGGGTTCTACTCAGACCTATACTTGAGAAAACTCCCTATCAACTATACAGGGGGAGAAAACCGAACATCTCCTATTTCCACTCCTTTGGAAGTCCATGTTTTATCTTGAGGCCTTCTAAGGACAATTTAGGAAAGTTCGAAGCTAAGACAGATGATGGCATCTTTCTTGGATACTCTTTGTCTAGCAAAGCTTACAGAGTTTTAAACAAAAGAACTTCTACTATAGAGGAGTCTATTAATGTAAAAATTAATGACTTACCTATAATCAATACAAGAGATGTTATATCTCTAGAACCTACAGAAGATACTACAAAACCTGTAATATCTTTTGAACCTATAGAAATTTCTTTAGAACCTACAGAAGGTTCTTCAGAACATCCACCCTCTACGAAAGAGATGGGTGAACCCTCTGTTCATAAATCTAAAAATGATCTTGAACAAACAAATGATAATTCTGAAGAATCATTTCAGAATAATCAAAATGATTTTAGGGCACCTGCTCTATATCAAAAACGACATCCTATTGATCAAATCATTGGTGACATCAGTAGTGGTGTACAAACAAGACGTTCGGTTATTAATAGTGGTGTACAAACAATACATCCTATTAACCAAGTCTTAGAAGACGTCAATAGATGTTTTCTTCAATACGGTTCTCCTGATTAGAATTCGTCAATATAGAAATTAACTACAGAAGGTACAATCCTTTGTACACTTCACTGTAGAAGGTAGAATACTTAGTATACTACTACAGAAGGTACATATTATACTACTACAGAAGGTACATACTTGTACACTTCATTACAGAAGATATAATTCTCTGTTTCTACACTACAAAAGGTACAAACATTTGTACTCTTCACGATAGAAGGTACACATTTCGTACACTTCATCATAGAGGGTAGAATTATCTACACTCTGCCATATAGAAGGTACATTCTTTGGTACACTTCAATAGAGGGTTGAAATCAATCTTCTACTCTATAGAAGGTATAACGAAATGTATACCTCAACTCTAAGTTCGGTAACTTTCATTCATTTGAAAGATTACATCTGGAGATATGATATATCATCCAATAAAGTATTTTGATCAGGAACGAATCTTTGTTCTGATTAAGATCATTTTTATTAGGAATTTTATAATCCTAATAATTTATATTTGGATATAATTATCCATTATATCTCGCTCTTCTATGTAGAAGAAGCTTGTAACAGAAGGTTATGAATGAACCTTTTACAACTTCATTGTCGTTCTCCTATTTAGGAGAAGCTTACACCAGAAAGGATGCTAATGCACCTTCTGCTCGACCCTCTGCAGCAAAAGCATTTGCAGTATAGAGACGACCAAAATCACCTAATAAAAGGTCTCTCCACTCAAACATGAACCATTCTCCTCAAAGATATTCAGCAACAAGCTATAATCAATGAGGAAGACATTCACGTCCTCCAGCGATTGGTCATGGACCTTACTCGCTTGATGGAACGCTAGGAAAAGGTTCTTGGCGAATACATAAAAGAGGTCTCTTCTGATGATGCAGAGTGATCTCATGTGTTGCCTGACTTTTCTGTTTCCTTAGACCAAGAACTGATCTTCATGGTCTAAAGGTTTTGATGAAATAAGTGCCACTTGTGGACATATTTCTTTTGCAGTATGGTATTGAACTTTCTGTCACACCTTCTGCGCTATATTCTGCATGATGGTTTTGAACTTTCTTTTTCTGTTTATACTCTCTGCAAAATTAAACTACTTCTGCACGTTTGGTCATGACACGTATGTCATCATACCTTCCTGCAAAGAAACTTGTTTCTTCTTCTATGAACACGTATGTCATACGCTTAGGTCATTGAACACTATGTCTTTTTTCAACCTACATTCATCTTCTTTTGATGTGACAAAAGGGGGAGGAAAATGTGTTGGGGGAGTAACCTAGCTCTGTTATTGGTTGATAGAAAATCCTTGATTTTCTATAACTAACTATGGGGTACGTAGAGGCCTATACGTCTACGGTAGTAGAAGCCTGATTGAGACTGCTACAGCTCATAATCGCAACCTTTCTGCAGGGAATGCGAAATTTCGTGGATCTTTAACAAAGTCACTATTGCTGGGAGTGCCAAAAATGAATACCATCATTTGTCGGGCTAATACAGAAGCTCCACGCTCTGTATAATTTTACAGAAGCCTTTCGTGCTCTGTAAACAACCTTTTATACAGAGCTTTTTGCTCTGTTTCACAGAAACCTTCATGGTTTCGTGTAAAACGCGAGAGGACATCATATCTCATTCTATTAGGGTGGAGTTGGGGGAGTTCTTGCAAACATCTTCCTCAACGTATGAATTGTTTTGTCATCACACAAACAGGGGGAGACTTGTTGGGCGGTTTTGATGATTGAACGGACCCTCGTGTACTACAGGAAGGTCGAACTCTTTCTACAGAGCTTCTATATATTAGTGACTCTTGTAAGAATATAATTTGTAATTAAATGATTAGTTTATCAATATTTAATTTACGAAATATGCTTATTTGATTAAGAATATTTATCTGATCAAAATTACCACGATTTGGTTTCCAAGACAATCATATTTGGAGATATTATTTTCTTGTAAAGGAAATGTTCTTCGCTATATATGGAAAGGTTTCTATTGTTCGAGTCTACAGCGCTTCCTGTAACGCTTAATTGACCCTATACGACCGTTATTTGGTTGGCAAATCACACCACCTGTCCAGCCCTGATACATTCTCACGTGTATCTTTATCATGATGGATATGAATTATTACACCAATGGAAATAAATCTTCGATTAACATTTCCATCTGCGAGAAGGCTATCGAGGCAGGACCTTCTGCGTACTTCTATAGGTGCACTATTCATGGAGAAAATATATCATAATCCTATATGATTTATTATCTACCAGAATACTCACGTAATATATTATTCCTGTACATTTAAATTATTTTGTTAAACTAAATTCTTTATTTCTTATTTTGCAATTAGGTTTTTTTTTACCTTTTGTTATTTTATTTTTCTTCTGCGTCTGTATAAAAGCCATGGCTCTCTCCCATTTCAGAAACAACAAGAACAGATTCATTTTTCTCTTTCCATTCTCGTCCAGGATGAAGCGTGTGCTTGAGCTTTATTTCTAATTCATTCGTTCGAAGTTAGTACACACGAGGGGAGCATACTGGCGGACGGCTGCATTGTTGGTGAAACCTTTTTGGGAGAAAAGTGACTCGGTGGGCTCGAGGACTCGACGGAAGCTGCTAGCGATACGTTTAGCAGGAAGGCACGGCTGGAGGTCGTGTGATTCAACGTTGCGGCGGTTCGGAGAGAAGGGACTGAACCTCGTGAGCAGCAGAAGGTGAAGAGGACTAACCAGTTTCTGTTAGTGTAGAGCCTCTAGTGATTGCAGAACCTCAGGACAGGAGGAAGGGCTTTGTACCTTAGGACAGAGGAAGGCTGTTCAACCAGGACAGGAGGAAGGCTGTCACCTCTTAGCGACAGGAGGAAGGCTGTTCAAACCTCAGGACAGGAGGAAGGCTGTCAACAATAGAACAAGGAGGAAGGATGTTCAACCTACAGGACTAGAGGAAGGCTGTTCACCTCAGGAACAGGAGGAGGCTGTCACCCAGAACGAGGGGCACGACTGTTCATCCTAGGCAGGAATACGTTGTCCACCCTAAAGACAAAGGGAACGTTATGGTCTGCCTGCCGCGTTAGGGTTTCGTTTACGTACGCGTTGGGGTACGCCACGAAGTCGTATATCCTTGAGGATTGCGCATTTTTGCTACCTTTTTAGTCCGTTAACGCGTGCAACTCCTGTGTGCAGAATCTTCACGATCTGTACAACCTCCATGTAGAACAGAACCTTAAGGTCTGAATCTACTTTAGTGCAGAACCTTACGGTATCTGTACATAACTCAAGACATTTCTTAATACGAACCACTTTTGGTTTGTTAAAGATTATGAACACTTTCTTGGTACAGATACCTTACGGTCTCTGGTGCTAACCTTCTGGTGATACAGATCCTTGGATCTGTTCTATAAGAAGGTTGACGCTTCAGTACAAATCTTTGTCTGTTGTATAGAAGATAAACACGTCTGACACAGACTTCTGTTCAGTATTGTGCTTACCTTCTTGTCGACACAAACCTCATCGTACTGTTTGTTTGTGCCTAAGCTTCTTACACGACGCAGAACTCTTCTAGTCTGTGTAGTGCCTTACCTTCTCTACGATCACAGAACCTTATTGGATTCTGATGTTGTGCCTTACTCTCTACGATACAAAGGCGTTCTGGTCTGTATTGAGCCTAAGTT